>BGPR01004968.1:88808-101805 GCA_013235015.1 Araneus ventricosus
TTCGGCACTGAAGGAAGCAGGAATCGATACCGCATATTAAAATATGGGTTAACGAATTTGTCATCGTGAAAGCGGATTCGTCGTGCCGTCATTGCGATTGCCGGCATGAGCTGGTCTGTCCGTGATGTGACGGATTGTAGGTGTCGCTTTCTTAGATGCAACTGAGCTGCCTTCCTCCTTGAGATACAATAAAACGGTCTGATTCACGGTCTATTAAAAATGCATTTACATAGTTGTAGGTATTATGGTTTTAATTCGGAGTATTTTGGGGGAAAAGTTGATGTTCTGACTTCTAGTAAATTGATGGCTGGTAGACAGATACTATAAATCATTGGTGACATTCAAAGGACAGTAACCTTGTCCTACATGATAATCAGATGTTCGCATATAATTAACTAACTTCTAAACATGTTGTTAATATCAATAAATATTGCGGTTTGCTTTTGATGCAGTCAAGTTAATTAGTTCTATTTCACACGATCAGTGTAACAATGCAAGACTAATTTTTACCCTATTTACACATAATGTTAATATGTAATTATTGTTTAGCCCATCGGAAATGTAAATTTATATTTCTACACTTTTTCTTAGCATTGAGAGCATTTGCTTACATATAATTATTAAAATATCAAATACATAGTTTCCATTCATTACATATTTGGAGAATAAGATAGTAAAAAATTATTCTTTATATGCTTACTTCTTAAACTCATTTTTTAAAACAGCGATTAACTTAACACATTTGCCTTAAATAAAATACGATTTCTGCTTGTTAATTTGTAAAATAGAAAAAGAGAAGAAGCTTCTTTTCCAAATGCGATTGAAATGAATAGCATAAATCTTTCACACAGGAAGAAACGACAACATATAATATATAAAAAAAATCGAGATATTTCTGCTGCCAATAATATTATAATTTCATATGACTACTTGCCACTATTCATACAATCCCAAATGCAATTTCATTTCCTTGGTGAAGAAATACTTTTTTTAAACTTGAATGCATATTTTCGGTAAATTTTGATTTATTTATTATACACTTCAACACTTTTTGAGTTTAAGGTTCATTAGTTCATTCCACAATGACGGAGAAATGATGCCCACATGCCACTACCAAATGGATTCTTCTCCTTAAACCACCCTAATTTGAGACAGTGAGCTGAATTCTTTTGTTTCCAAGTCTTTTACTGCAACCTCAAAATTAGTCAAACCTTTTGCAACTCACTTCTAAACCTTATTCTACGCTTCTTCAGTAGCCAGACTTAAATTGCTCTTTAGCTAAATTTCCGAGGTTTTCAAAAGGTTTCGTTTTACATTCAGGTCTAGAAAAGAAGCCTACACACTGGCAGTCGGAAGAATATTTAAGTCAAGCAAGGTTCATTACATATTATTTCTACTGTATTATTGTTTTGAACCGCGATGCCAACGTTATTCTACTAGATAATTTTGAAAATAATGCTAGCAAACATGAATATAGAGAATTTCAGTCCCAAAATATCGTTCTGAAATAAAAGTTGAAACAGATATTTGAATTTTATTAACCCCGATATTTTCCAAATTTTATTTTCTAGTATACCAAGTACAGAAAAAAGAAGTATTGTAATCGCCAAAAAATTCGTCCCCGAAATTTTCATTAATCTTTTAAGTTTCGATTAATCTTACGTTTGCTAATCTTTACATTAGGCATTCCTGAATCCCAAAAAGCAGCTTTCGGAAAAATGTCTGTCAGTCGGTCGGTCTATCTGTGTACACGGTAGTTCAAAAACGTAACTTGATAGAAGATTCGGTATGTGAATTTTATACTAAAATTGTAGATTTCTATCAAACTTGGGACAAAATCCATCAAAGGGAACTCTGTTTGTTGTTTGAGTGAGAACACGATACTTCAAAACCACAACGAGCTAGATGGATGAAATTTGCCATACAGTTTTATTATTAGTAGGGGAGAGTGAGGTAAAACCGGGTAGTAGGGTAAAACTGGGTACCCTTGATTCTGGAAATATTTGTTCTTCTTTCTAGAGTGCAGATACTGAATTACACTCTACTAGTCAAGAAAAAGGAACAGTCATAGTGGCGTGTTGTTGCTGTTGAATGTACTGCATCTGTGAAAGTTTATTTGTTTTAAGGCGTCCACTCTCTAATGTTCGTTTGATTTTAAACTATCCTTACTTAAAAATCATTACACTTTTAAAAATCACTTTTAGTCCAGCTTATTATACATTTACGAAGGATTTATAAGCTATCAAACAAAAAGGATTTACTACAATAATTGAGCTGTTCTATTTCGTTTTCTATAACCTCTGCAGTCGGGGTAAAACCGGGTACTCCAAGTGGCGTAAGACCGGGACAGTCAATATTGATGTTTCTTCCGCTGAAGACGATAAAAACGCACCAGGCGTTGATTGTTTATAATTAATGATGAATTTCTAATTTAAATAAAGAAGAATGGTTAATCCAATGTAAAAACTGTCTTAGGTTAGCCCACGAAAGCTGCAGTGGTGCGAAGGAAGGAGACAACTGCTTTACATGTGAATTTTGTAACTAATATTCTTAAATTGTCATATTAAATACACCGTAAAAACTATCCGTTTTTTCCCCGGACTTTTTCCGTATATTTGACGGTTTAAAGCTGTTTTGTTGACAAAACACCGTTTGTCAACAAAACAGCCGTTTCGTTTTTCACCGTTTTAAGCTCCAGCCATAAACGGTTTAAAACCGTCAGTTCAAATTCTATTTTTCGTCATACGGTATTGTTTTCCGTACGATAACTTTCCCTTTTCTTAAATGTAATTTTATTGCATTCATTTCATGTTTTTAATAAGGTTCCATCTCCGCTATTGTTTACACATGTTGCAGTAACCTGTTGTCACTCACGAAAGCTAACCTTAAAACACATGTTCTGGCAATAGTTGATATTTACACCACTAAGTGGTGCCACTAGAGCTATAGTGACTTTAAAACTCAAATAGATTATTTTTACTTCATTTTATGAAGTCTCCGGTGGTCTAGTGGTTAGAGCGACTGCATTTCATTTCTATGAACGCGGTTTCGATCCCCGGCTCGGAGGTGTTAGAAGTTTTGTCTCCATCTTGCATCGAAATCGTCCTAGTAAGTTCAATTAAAAATTATATTAATTAAACAAATTGAAATTAATAATTAAGCCTTGATTAAAAATATTCCTAATTGATAATATACATCAGCACATTTCAACTCAACTCGAACAGAAGGAGAAAAACAACTCAACTCAGTCGATGACGTCACTTACTTCGATGACTTAATTTTTATGGAGAAAACTTGATTTCATACGGTAAAAAACCGTTGTGACTACGGATTTACTTCGTAACTTTTACGGTTTTGCACAACCAACCCAGCTGCCAGTTTAAAACCGTAAATTTTACGGGATTTTTTTTACAGTGTAAAAACGATTGTAACTTTTCCACTGCAAATCGAGTTTTCCTAATTTCCCACACAGTTAACATGTGTACCCGGTTTTACCCCACTATTGAGGTAAAACCTGGTAGTTTGACTTTTTTTTATATAAAAATCATCGATAAAAAAGTAATGAAACTCTGACTTTTCTGGAAAGATATATTGCACTCCGATAAACAATGAATATTTTAATAAAATTTGGCATGCTCTCTGTCGAATATTTTAACTTCAGAAGGCCTTCGAACCTCAGATACCCGGTTTTACCTCACTTTCCCGTATTTTAGATACTTTTTAAATTCTGTCCGCATAACTCAAAAACTCAGAAACGCAGCAAGATAGAAGTATGAAAAGTAGAATGTGACCATTACACGAAAATTGTCGATCCATGTCAAATTTTGGATCATATCGGGTAGCGGGAATCGCAATTTTAATATTCCAAAATGCTCATTCGATTCCTTTCACTATACGGCGAAGTTAAACACAGAACAAGCCATATTGCGAAATTCTTGGGGAAAACAATCAGCTCCTTCTTGTAGATAAAAGTGGGGCAGCTAAAATAAAAGCGGACATAATGATACGCTTCTACTATTACGAAATTTTTACTTTCAAGTGCACTAATTTTATTATTAAATCCAATCATTTAAGAAGATGCATTCAACCATGCAAAACTGCAATGCATTCAGATGTTTCTAATTAGGTCTTTTCTACGTAAAACTCACAAATTAACGATACAACAATCATTGATTCTGATTTTAAGAGGCAAACAAGAGGAGAAAGCTCTTTGAAAGGGGAAAAGAAACAATTTGATCCTCATACAATGCAAAATGAAACAAAAAAAGAAGCGGATAAAGTTTACATTCACAGAACGAGCAGAAAACTACAGCGCTTAAATTAATGATGCATTTTGCATAGAATGCTACAGAAATGTTTTATTCAGAATGTGTTCTTGTCTGCTCAACTTCCTTCATTAGAAATGGCGTTCCTTTAAGGCATACATATTCTTAATAAGCTCAAAATTCTCCTTTGAAATGCCTGAGTTGAAAGTGAACAAAAATAAATGTTTGTCATCGCACCATAACATTCAGACACCAAGATTCTATTTTAATCAAGCTTATTAAGAAGCGAATTCGGCTTATTTACGTGTTACAGATGAAGGAAATGATGGAGCGACAATTGATTTTAATAACAGTTTGCACTTCCCCTTCCTCGTCCATAATCCTACAGTCGGTTTACACAGAAGGAATATTTAGATTCCTTCTACGGTAAATTTTAAATCCGAATAATTATTCATGAGTGCGAAATCTGTGTCACTGAGGCTAGAAAACCGTTAATGATTTCAGAAAATGCGAACGTCTTTTGAAAGATTTATTTAAGGAATACCGTTCATACATGCAGAGTGTTCACCATCTCGAAGAAAGCGGTGGAAAAATATTCATCTAATTAAAATAAATGCGTTACAGCGATGAAAAATCCCACTTTGAAAACAGGGCGATAGATGCTAACTCATGAGCATAGTTTTGTATGAAGCAATTTCATTTTTTAAATTCACTCACAAAAAATTGTAATGTTGAAATAAAGACGTTGAATTAATCCGACGCTTTTAAAGTTGTTTTAAATGATAGCCTGTTAGTTACAAGTTCACTTGTTTCACTACCTGTTTTATTTAATTTATGTTTAAACGATAAATTATTTTTTTCATTGGAAGACAAAATGGATTACCTGCATTATGAAATTTCATATTTCATGTGATACTTTAAGATCTATCTTGAATATTCCACTTACTGAACTTATGTTATTCAGTAACGAAGTGCTGAATAAATTGTAACGTTATTTCAGAATTATTTTACGCCAAAAAAATGTCACTTATATATTTTATTTTAACTGAAATGGAATTTTCTGGAAACTAAAATGATTGTTCTTTTCTTAAAAGTCATTCCTAAACATATTTATATTTCTCTACTTTGCACATTTATCTTCATGAATACAATAATATTTATGAGAAAAAATATTTTTATAACCTCTTGAGACCCAAAGGTATAATTTTCGACCAATTTTCACAAAAATAGAGATTAATACTCTTAATAGGATTATATAACACTATATTTACTAATTATATATTAACTATTATAATTAATTAACTAATTAATTAATTAATGCAATTAATTTTATATAATTAATAGATAAAGCACGGGTCCATCCAAAGCATTGGTCAGCGTGATTTAAGGGCTTTTAATGGAAAGCAACTATTTTGTAAATAAAACACAAATATGTCCATTAAAATGGACGCGAAGACTCAAGAGGATAGATCATAATATTTCAATTTAAAACAGCGTTAAGACTTTTATTTCTGACATTTGTTTGCACTCACTATAATATATTTGTGAGATCATAGAACTGACGAGGATTGATCAATGTTTAGTATATAAAGCGATATATCTTCCCCGATAAAAGAATTTATATTTTCCTATTAAGTTATATGATGCCATGTAAGAATTCCAAACTCTGTCTAATATTTTATCTCTATACACGAGATTCTGGTGTAAAGTTGTGAATTTTTACCGTCTTTGAGAAACTACAACACGTACTGCCATATTTCCGATGCAATGCCCGAAGTGTTGAAGATAACACGAAATCGGAAACACACTCGAATGCAGGTCTTGTTTAGAGCTTTTGCTTTTGCAGCATTCATATCTGTATAGGTTTATGCAAATATTCCAGTGTTCCGTGGGTATGCGAAATGACCAGCTCACACTCAGAAATATCGATGCAACCACTCAAATTTGAAATACAGACGTACCGTATCGTAGAATCGTATTGCGTTCTTGAACATCAAAACAGGCCTTCTATGTGAGATATACAGAAAGTCATTTGCAGACTCCTATAGAAGAAAGTAGATACATGTTCGATATACCTTCGGGGAAGAATGGCTTTGTTTACTTATTGGATGGTTTGTTTACTTCTGGGATGATTTTAACTTGAAATATGTGTTCAAAATTATGCCCATTACTATAACCGTGCAAGACGCTAAATCGCAGAAAATTCTGGAGTTGAGTAATAGCTTCGATGCATTAGATTAATAATGAGTTCTCTCGGCTCAGACGTAAACGAATTAAGTAGACTTGTAAAAAGAAATTTTTGAAATGAATTGGAATAAAACTCCTTTTCCTGCAAAATTTAATGTAATTAAAAATGAGGAAGTTTATGCGATTGTTTTCCGCTTCTAATTCGTTTTGTTTGGTTTAATTTCATTTGAATAACAAAGTCTGAAATGGCCAAATATAATAGCTTAGTTGAAGAAAAAAAAAGTCGATGCAAGTAAAAAATGAAAAAGACGGAAAGCTTAAATGAATGGTGGATCTTTTTCTGTGGTAAAATGTAATGAAATTTAAAAATTAGGAAGTCCATGAGCATCTTTTGTGTTTCAGGTTGTTTTGTTTTGTAAGGTTCTTTTTTTTCGGGAGGACAAAGCTTAGAGCGAAAACAAACAAAACCTTAGTTAAAAGAATGCGAGCTTCCTTTTCCCCGTTTATCCTTTCCACATTTATTTTCTCCATCGCGAAAGATTTTTTTTTATTGCGCAACGTTATCCCTATTACAACAAACTTTTGAACAAAAGATACATTTTTTCCCATCTCAATATCTGCATCTCAATTTTCTTCTGTCCTATTTAATTCAAATTTTCTTGTTCAAAAACCCGCAAGTTTCTAAACTTTTAAATTCTACTTAGTAGATACAGCCGGAGAATAGAATCTTGGTAAGAGTCAAGATAATTATATTTCATCTAAATTTCCAATTAAAAAATTTTAATATAGTTTTAAAGGAAGTACTGATAATCTACAAATTTCGAATAATTTTTTTTATTGCAAAAACCAATTTGTTCTCGATTTGTAATCTAAAAGAACAGGCACATAATAATTGAACACTTAAAGGTATAGTCTAGGTTGGATATCTGCAGTGATGCTCAGTAGCTCCTGAATGAGAAAAATTAGAATGATGCAATATTTAAAAAATATGCGAGTATTTTTATTTCGATTACAAGATGAAATGAAAAATTTGTGACTACAAAAAAATGACAAGGAATAGTATTACTAATATAATAGCCCATATATGTCTCTCACTGATTCGGTAAAGTTCTGACGTCACCAACGATAGAATTCGCGCCATAGCACTGCGAGACGTTAAACAGCATTATTTCATTGTTAGAGCATCTAAATTTCACTAATTTTAAATTTAGAAAAATAATTGTCGTTCTAATTTCAAATTTAATAGCTCTAAAATAGTGAAATAAAATTTGCTATCGATTGATATAAAATTTATCTCGCTATGATCAATAGTTCCCGAGAAACTTTGAATTATATTAATCATATATTTCAAATTAATTTCCGTTTTTTAATAGAAAGTAGTAAATCGCGTCAGTGGTACATCATGCGCGTGATATAGTTTGGTAAATGCGCGTGATGTATCATTATCATTATCAATGCGAATGATATATGTTTATTTTTTTGTTTTCAATCAATGTTAAACAATTCTCTCGCATATATATCTATTTAAACACGTTAAATTTGACGGGAAATCTCTCGAATGAAGAGGCAATTTGTACCCGTCATACCATGACGGGTGATTTTCTAGAATATAATAGTTGCCTAACACAAATGCGAGAATACCTCCATTTAACGGACAGATTTTGACTTATGTTCTTGAGCTTTTTTTCTAGTAGGCAGATGTAGGACGGTTTTTCTTACTAATATGGCATGTATATAAACTATTTTACATTTCTATCATAGCTCCAAAGTTAAGTGTAATATCCTGTTTTATATATTATTCATAACACAATTCAATTCCAAATTCAATGGATTTTGATTTTACGGACACGCTTTTTCCCTTATTAGATCGTTAAATCGAGGGTTTATGGCAAAACAAATTTTCACACCTGATTTTTTGAAGTAAAAATTGTAGAAAATTCAAAGAATAAATTTGTCTTTGAAGTTGTTTTAAGATCCGAAACAATGCTGAAAACAATTCGTTTACAAAAAAGCACTTTGTATTATATTTGTAAATCATCCAATTAATTTACACAGCTTGATTTAACATGAAATTTATTCACAATCTCATTTTTAACGTTGGAGATCGTTCTTGCTTTGAATCATTGATCATTCTCAAAATAATAAGTTGTTTTATATAAGAACCTTTTTCTTAAAATCCTTTGCTCGAAATAAAGAAATTACATAATATGAATATGTATTTAATAAATCTTTTTAATTGCGCTTTTGAAAACTACTGCAACTAACGTTCACTACCTTAACCGTTTGGGAGATTCCAATGGACTTCTTGGCCTCTTCAAAATGATGAACCAGCTATATCTTATGTAATACATTCCAAATTAAAGGTAATTTCTTTTTGAAAGCTATAAAAAATGCCGCCACTTTTTAGATGCCCTTTTTCTACTATTTGACGTCCACGGGTAATACCTGAGGCTTTACTCCCAACTTTTCAAAATGGGCATACACTGGAATCAGAAAAATATGCCAAATCTAACATAGTATTTCATAGGAACGTCTGCGTTCTCTTAAAAGAAATATATCAATGTCAAATACACAGCAGGCATATATGTGAAATGCGCTCTTTAAATTGGGTTTGTTTTTATGCGCAGTTATTTACTTATCTCCTGTTTGCTTGCACATGAATAATGAAATAATTACCAAAGATATAATGCAATGTATATTGAAATGTGTGGCTTAAACCTCTTATTAAAAGTCTCCGTTTTCAGAGTAAACTTTTTCCCGCCATGTCAGCTTGAGCCTTGGGGAAGACACTCCTTAACTGACCATCGACAGTTCCTCGTCCTCAGGGTCCGATGTTCTTGTTATCTGTCAATACTCTAACATGTGGAACAATTTTGTTTCCTCCTATAAAAAGTTCTCACTAACCTCAGGTGCAAGTTCAACGACATTTAAACACATAGAATTCAGGCCACCAGGTAAGAGAGAGGCAGTTAATGAGGGCCTGGCAG
Source organism: Araneus ventricosus (assembly GCA_013235015.1). NCBI lineage: Eukaryota > Metazoa > Arthropoda > Arachnida > Araneae > Araneidae > Araneus > Araneus ventricosus. The sequence continues at coordinate 98,248 of BGPR01004968.1, forward strand.
GCATTCTGCTGTCCCGTTTGGATTCGAAAAAGTGGACCATTAGTCAGCTCGTGGCACTTGCTGTCCCGTTTGGATTCGAAAAAGTGGACCATTAGTCAGCTCTGACTACATGGGAAAAAGAAAGCGAAAGGCGTTGGTGTTTATCAGATCTCTACTGATTAAGGGATGGAATGTTTCTGTTAACTAGCGAGGTGGAGGAAGTATGCCATTCCGAATGGGAGAGCGAGAATTGAATAGCTTATTATGAAGCTAATAATTTCGCTTTAATTTGCATTTTAAACCTTTACATTGTTATGTAGTGAATGAAATTTATGGTTCCAATTTTTGAACGACGAGTGTCGCTATCAGTTTTTCATTTTATGTCCGTAGTTATTTGTGCCACAATGGGTTTCAAGTGATATTGCGCAGGTTGAGACACAAACGACGGTTTTAGTACTAATGAGGTAGATTAAATTGAGGTATAGTATGTGAATGCGTGTGAGTAGATTCTCGTTAAAGCGAAGTCCATGACTATCATAAAACTTTTCTAATTCATTAATTGTAATTTGCTTCGTGCGGAGGAGAAATAAAACACTATTCCCACAATAAAATAAACCAGCGGGAATGACCTCTCCAAAACTTTCTCGCATACGACCAGTAATGTGGAGTAGGTAAACACCCAATAGGTAAATATTCTTGGGGTATTTACCCAAGGCCTAGTTATTTTGAGAAAAAAATTATGAATGGTGATTTACAATGAAACATCAAATTCATGAATTCCTGAAACTTAATATTTTGCAAAAAGTATTGCGTATGTTCTCAATTTTTACGCGGGCTGAGGTACCACAACCTAATTTAACGTTTTTGAGTAAGAAATCTTACTACAGATATCACGCAAGATTTCACCATACCTTCCATCTGGAGGATGTCAGAACGAAGTTTCGATTCGGGTTGCCATAATTTCCGAAGCGCGTGTTTGCGGCTGGCTACAATTTCCTACGTAGACCGCCAAGGTCAAACTTCAACCATACTAACTTAAGTAAAACTAGTGTGCGATTATACAGGCCTACAGACAGTCAACCCTTCGTCGGATTTGGCCCAAACTTTTATACGGACCTACATTCATTATGATAAAACTGTGTACCAAATTTTATCCATCTAGCTATTCAAATTTTTGAGTTATTGTGTTCGCATGACCGCGGACAGACAGACAAGCAGACTTCCCTTAGACGGATTTTGTCCAAAATTTGATAGAAACCTACAAATTATGTGTAAAGATCACATACCAAATTTCATCCCCATAGCTCTAATAGTTTTCGAGTTATCGTGTTCACAGACAGACATAATTCCAAAATTGTGTTTTTCGGACTCAGGGAGGTCTAAAACGTGGAGATCAGTCAAAATCTCGAGTTCGAATTTTTTGACGATTACAATACTTTCTCTTTGTATACTTTGTAAACGAGAAAGTAAAAAGGGATAAAATTAATGTAAAAATATTTTTATTACAAAAGCAATTGCGATAATTATTTGCTTAAATCTCTTTGAGGCTTTTGAACATACGCATGAATAAATTTGGGAATAAATGGAATTTCCTTTGTAGTCCGAATTTATGCCCTAAACAAGAAAAATTCTCATTGATGATCGTATAGAATTTTAAAAATTGATATGGTGACCTCCATTATTTATTTGAGCAAAGGATTTTGTGTTGCATTAGAAATAGAAATGAGATACTTTGAAACCACAGAGATCACCCTACTGAAGTCTTCAATATTGGGAATACTATAATCAGAAGGTAAATTTATAGCAATGGAAACTGCTAATTTTGAGAATTTTGTTGAATTCAAAGAAAAATAGTTTCTAATTTTTTGCAAATTTCTTTAAAACAGTTATGAGTTCTTGCTATATTCTTGATACACTGTATTCTTAGAGTGTTACTCTCAGAAAATATGCAAGTAAATTGAATCCACATTTCATATATTTATATAACTTTTTAAACGATAGAAAATGGGATCTTTGCAAATTTAACCGTCAAATTGTATAAACATATTTAAAGACTAAAATAAAGTTGTAGATTCTTTGAAAAATAAAAATATTACTATCATGATGACGTGCTTAGACTTATTAGATAGAAATTCTCTAAGATTCATTGAAGCACATAGTTTGTTTCTTAAAAATATTATGCAGCGTTTCCTAAAATTAGTCAAAAATTTATATTCTTTCGTATTTCAGCTTACTAGTGTAGAAAGTCTTTTAAAATCCTATTGGTCGGGACATTTTTTTTTCTTATCATATTAAAAAAAAACATATTTTTTCAGTATGAAATAACTTGACTGAATATATAGTTTAGGCACCAGTTTTACTTCCCTTAATATAAACTTGTTAAAAATAAAACTTTGTAAAAAGCGAATAATAAGTTTATTTTTGATAAAAATAAAAGTCTGAATATTGCTTGTTATGTATTCTTAAAAAGTCTTACATTTTCAACGAAATTTGATGCAACTTTACATCTACAAAGTAACAAAGAATAATAAAAGAACCATTAGGCCTTTTATTTATTAAGCATATTTTTAAGCTTAAAAACTGTTTATTCGAAAAATGCACATAATATACTTTCAATGGGTTTATAAGAAAATATTTTGAAATGTCGCCCCATACTGCTCTTTATGACAGTAAAGTCGATAACAAAATAGTTGGTTTGCATCATGCTTGAATGGTTCATATTCTTTTCCGAAACCTAAAGTAAATAAACTCTTATAAACTTTAAACGAATAAAGAACCATGCTGTGTCGTATAACATGGAATGATAACGGCGGTTTATGTAAACTGATCTTGTTATGCGTTTACCTTTCTTCCGTTTATAAACAAAAAATAGGTTAGAAAACCTTGAAAAGGAATTTATCCTGGTGAAAAAGTAAAAAGTTTTATTCAACGCGTTTTCGAAATTTTTCATGAAAAATCTTGTTTCAGATAACTTTTATTTTATTTTATTTTCTATGTATATCTCTCGAAATTTTATAAATGGCCCATACATTTCATATGCTTGTGTACTAAATAGAAAACTGCTTTGTAAAATGAAATGCGTTCAACACAAAAAGATTTTTACTCTCCAAACCCAAAATTAAAAAATATATATATTACAAACAAAAGGAACTAATTAGAATTATTCACTTCAATTTTATGATGACGCAGTGAAAGATAATTATTTTTACTAAAATTCGCTTACATTACAGCTATTATCAGTTTAAACAGAAATGTATTTTAGTATGCACACAGTTGAAACAGAATAAAGAAATTTCCAGTATGTAGCAATTAAAATATAAGTATTTAATCTTAAAAACTGTTTTATGAAAAGCAAATAAACACTAAAACATTGGGAGATATCCCACTGAATGCGAACTAAGTTATTATAAGCTTATTAGGAGTAGCATTTTATGACATTTAGATTGTTTTAAAACTCATCCGAAATTAATTTCTTTTCGAAGTTAAATAAACATTTAATTTAAATTAAACATATGTAATTTGAAATCATCGTATTTAATTTAAAAAGTAAAATTATATCAACTCTAGATCTGATGAATA
>BGPR01004969.1:0-68158 GCA_013235015.1 Araneus ventricosus
GGCACAAAATTTTCTATATGATACATGCAAATCAAACAAATACATCATGGTTGTAACGTGACTAAATTCTCGAAATAAGTAGGGGGTACGAACCTGCGAAGAGTATACCCCAGCATATATTCATTGTAAAGAGAACACGTCAACAAAAAACAAACTCAACATAGTTGTTTAAATTTGATGCGTTGAACTTCTTAGAAAATAACGTGTCTTTGACTCATTTTGAGAAGTGTCATGAGAAATGTGATGGGATTTTCTACCAGGTGAATACCTCAACCTATCGACATGCACAGTGAAGGAACGTGCGAATTTATTATCAAGTGCTTCAATAGTGTGATTAACTTCTCCTTTCGTTGCAATAATTGTATAAGGTCTTTCAATTCGTGTCATAAAAGAACCTTTTGATTTTAGATACACATCACCAACGTGTAATGTCGTCGGACGAGAATTTTTTGCTAATGTATTGTTCTGTTCTACTTGTTTTCTCTTGAGGGAGGAATGCGCAAGCTCATAAGCTGTATTTAATTGTTGTAACAGGTCCTGTAAATAATGAGCCTTTTCGACAAAGAGAGGTTCAGAGTTATTATTATATGTGTCAAAAATTAAAGGAAGATTTCGACAAAAATGTAAAAGATTTGGTGTGTATCCTGTTGAAGGATGAATTAACAAATTATAAATATTTCGGTGAATTAACAGTGCATTCTAAAGATTAACACCTTTCTCCTGAATGGTGAGTATACTATATTCGATGGCAGGATTCAGACGTTCAGTTTGCCCATTCGTTTCAGAATGAAAGGGTGACGTGTGACTTAATTTTATTCAGACTGTTTTATTAATTAAAGGAAATACCTCTGATGTGAATTGTAAAACCTTGTCACTCAAAATTTGGCTTGGTCTTCCATGTATTGAAACGTAATTCAAAATATGTTTTGAATTACGTTTTGGGAAATGTTTCTGCTGTAATATTTTTTAGAGGATATAAGACAACATGTTTAGAAAAATAATCAAGGACTGTGAGAATATATCCTGAATTTAGAAGTGGACCTTTTATGTCAACAGATATATAGTCACCCGGTCTTGTAGGTATTCTGTTGGACTGTGGTGGTGCGTAATAAGGTATTAAAGATTTATTTTTGATACAATGCTCACAGCTAAGAACGAAGTTTTTGGTCTCCATGTATACACCTTTCCAATAATACCTGTCGCGAACAATTTGATATATTTTATCTATACCAGTGTGAGAAATGTGACAACTATCCAAAGCTTTGTTTTGCTGGGATTTTGGTACAACAATCAATTCTGCTTGAGACTTCCTGTGAGATTTAAACATAAAAAGTGAGTTCTATAATCTATGTAAAAATCATGGATATTATTTGAATCCTTAAAAGATGGATTTTTTTAGTATCTCAATGATTTCATTAGTTTATATGTCAGCTGTCTGCCCAAGTGATGGTTGAAGCGTCTGAAGTTGCATTTATTGTGTTGCAATGGGTTTCAACAACTGGTAAAATCAATTCGTGTTCGTCCTGTTGGGTGTTGGAAACGTCCGTACGTTTAACAGGAAATCAGGACAAGGAATCCGTCAAAATATTATCCTTGCCTAAAATATGTTCTCAGTTAAATTGAAATTGAGATAAATACAGTAATCATCTTGAGACATTGTTAGTAGGAGACGCAATTTCTGTTAGTGCAGCAGTGGTTTACTGTCGGTTAGAATTTTGAAGATGGTGTTGTATAAATATGTTTTGAATGCGTGGACTGATTTGTAAATACCAAATAATTCCAATTTTACAGCAGGGTAATCTCTTTCCGAATTTGATAACGTCTTACTGTAATATGAAATGGGATGAATTTTGCCTTCATGCTCCGGTAATAAAATATCAGAAATTGCTCTGCCTGATGTGTCTGTGTTTAAAACAAAAGGTTTATCCCATTTGGGTAATCTGAAAAAAGTTTTAGTGAAAAAAACATTCTGGAATTTTTTGAATGCATCTTGATGAGTGGGAGTCCATTGAAATGGAATATTTTTCTTAGTTAATTGAGTGAGACATTCTGTCAGTGCAGCAAAAACAGGTATCAAAGATCTATAAAAACCACATAGACCAAGAAAATCTCTTACTTGCTTGCGGTTGAAAGCTAGTAATTTAAAAAATATTTCAAGAGATTGGCTGAATTTTGTTGTGAGAGATTTTAAAACCAAGATAATCAATAGTTGCTTTGAAGAAAACACATTTCTCCGGAGATAGTGTGAGGTTGTATTTCATTAAAATGGCAAGTACTGCTCGAATTTTTTTGTGCATATCTTGAAACGAATGAGCACCAATAACGATGTCATCTTGATATGCATATATGCCTATTGTACCACTAAGTTTAATTCCATCAATTAACAGATTAACTAATGCTTGAAAAATACTTATGGCTGATTTTAGGTCAAAAACAAGCCTTCTATTGGCAAATGTGCCAAACGGAGTCGTAAACGTTAATACATCTTGATAAATATGAATACTAATAAAGGGAATTTTTAATTTTGGAAGAGTTAAAAATACAAAAATAATAACAGACAACGATAAGAAGTAAGAATCCGGTGGATGACTTCATCAGAGGCCATTCATCTATACAGATTCAAAACTAGAATAGGTTTTCTGTAGAGGAAAAAGAGTTTAAGGTCTGAATTTAATGTTAATTTCCTCTAAGCATTTATCCACAAAGAAGAAATTAAAAACAGTCTTTTAAACAAAGTATGAAAGGAATTTTTGTTGACCATAGCTAGGAAAATATCAACAAAATTGAACAATATTTATTCAAGATAAAGAACAATCGACTCAAATGGTTTATTAATCATAAATTCGAAGGACTAATATTTACTAATAACAATATTAAATTCGTTTTCTTTGATCTCGTTAAATTTAAACTTAAAATAACCAATAATAGTCTTCTTTTTAAAGTTAATAAATGTGAGATAAAAGAAATCTGTGTTTTCAATTTCCTTGATATTTTTTCTAAGAATTACATCTGCCTAAAATTATCCATGATAGTAAAAATTACTTCCCTGTTAAAGGCATTTCTGTTATTTCATCTGCCTTTAAATACCAAAGGACCCTCAAAAACAAATCTGTAATAATAATTACTTTTGAAAAAATTTAAATTGAATTGACATTTTACACTGCTATTGTAATGAAGAGGAAAACAAGAATCTTATTGTTAAAGATGGGGGACACGTTATCACATGTAATCTAAAAATAATAATTTCTGACTCTCTAAGTGAAATCATGGAAAAGGGATCTAAATTCAGATTAAGGAATAGGTCGACCCTAAGGAGAGTTGATGGTTCCATTGGCAGAGACTTGGACATATTTATTGCTAAAATAGCTAGTAAATATCATTAACCTATTGAAAGCTTTGGTGAATGGAAACCACATTTTGATGGAAACCAAGCACTTAATTAACATCAAAAAAAGAAAAATCATCAATAGAAGTATTTTCTTTGATACAAATTTTAAAAAGCAGAATGAAAACTTAAAAAATAAATTTATTATCGATACCATAGACAAAGCAGAAAATAATTTTCGTATTAAGTATAAATTGCACTTCAAAGAGATTACGATCAATGAGTACAATTCAAACATCACATGTCAACTTATTGCAGTAAAAGAACTCGACAAAAGAATGTTGGCATTAGCCAACAAAATATTATAAATCGAGACAAATAATTTAACATTTCCTTACCTTTTCCCTACTATTAAATTTCACAAAAATCCTTTAAAATTCAGATTCCTGCAAACTTCTCTGAATTTTTTTATAATAATAAAACAAAAAATGAAAATAAAAAGAGAAAAAATTATAAAAATGCATAAAAACAATAAAAAAATTAAAAATATTAAAAACAAAATAAAAACCTTAAAAAATTTTTTGTGAAAAATATTCCAAAAAATTAGCAATTGTTTAGTTAGTGTATCCCTCACTGGATGGAGATAGGTGCTATTTACTTAGATTACTTTGTAACCGCGTCCTTTCTTTCGTTCCACTCCACAACTTTTATAAGAGCAAAGATTTTAAGCCCTTCTTTTCATACTTTGTTTAAAAAGCTGTTTTAAATTTCTTCTTTGCGGATAAATGTTTTTCTTTACAATATATTCCGGAATGGGTTCAGGTCTTACAGGAAATTAATATTATATTCAGACCTTAAAGTCTGTTTCCTCTACATAACACCACAGCATACCCCCGTACTCGGAGCCTAAATGGTTGGATGAGTATGTGTGAATCTTTATTGAAAAGAAAAAAAAATTACATCATGAGATAAAAAAAACATATATTAATGAACATAATTATACATGAACAAAGAAGAATAAAATGAAAAGTACATAGAGGGTTACAATCCGAGTGTAATATAAAATATATACAAGAGGAGTTATCACATGAGGGCAGTGAAAGGGTAGCATGTTTCCTTTAGTTACATTGTTTCATACAGTTGCAGCTCCATGATTCGGGGCTGTTAGTGTTGTTCGATGCTACCATAAAGAAGAATTGAATAATGTATTACAACCGGTTATATTGATGATTATTGCCACAATCATCCTAAAAATTGTGGGACTGTTTTCTTTTGTTCAGTCTTGTTATTTATACTTAGGGATCCCTGGAATTGTTATTACAGGGTTGGCAGTGATGGGAAGGGTGAATTTTTCGAATAAATTACGGTAGAATTGGTGGTGGCTGGTTGCTGTTCTTAAGCTAGTGTGCTGTGATGCTCAAATGGGTATTCATCGAATTTCTGGTTCCGGGAGATGAATCTTTGGAAGTATCTATTTCTAGGCTGGAAACTGTGACGGTGTTGTATTTTGAGGTTTAATTAGGTCTTCGTTAGTCGCTACCAATGTGATTAAATTATCTATATTTCGTCTTGAGAGTTTACTGGATAGGGCGCTCTTCCACCAATGGACTATGAATTGTGTTCTTGGTTCCCTGTGGTGATTTGATAAAGCAAGTGGGCATCTCGTTGCGTAGTATAGGGGATTTCCTATTTCTCCACATCCGCAGCAGTCTATAGAATGAAGACCGAATCTCTTGAAGTAGGTGGAGAAGGGGCCATGGCTAGTGGCGAATGGGATGCGTTCTCTGGACCAGTGCAGCTGTTAGTTTGATATTTTCGGAATAATGCTGTAAGCCGATCTGCCAGTTTCACTATTTTCCCACTCAGCTTGCCAAAACGAGAGGGAGAGCAGTAATCGTTGGTTTTTAGGTAAATTTTTGGGAAAGGAAGACTGGCCGGTAGTCCATCCGTGGTTGCCTCCTTCGCAAGGGTATCTGATATTTCATTGCCTTTTATGCCTATGTGTGCTTTAAACCAGCCGAGCCTGATTCTGCCATACCCAAGTAAAAAAGTCAGCAAAAAACCTTTGAAAAAACCTTCTGGAAAACTGCAGGTATTTCGGACAAAAAAAACCTGCAAATTTCCTGAAGGTTCTTTGGTGACTGAAAAACCTGCATCTTACCTGCATATTTCTGTCCGAAATACCTGAAATTTTCCTGAAGGCTTTTTGCTGACATTTTTTTAGATGGAAAAAATCATCCGTCTTACCTGCATGCTTTTATTCAAAATACCTGCAGGTAAAAAACCTGTATATATAGTTTTTTGCAGGTTTTTCTGCTGACTCTTTTATCGACCTAGCTGATATTTACAAGCAAAATTCTTGCGACATGATATTTCAATATCCTCTCTTGAGTTCAATGCATAACTTTTATTGGAAATAATTTTCTTTAATATATACATACATATATTTTGCAAGATGCATATATCGTATATCCCACGAGATTTAATTATCTACACATTCCACAGCTTAACAAAATCTCAGTGTACCGTTAAGATTATCACACATGAATTAAAATCCAATAGAAAGTTACAGAATGTCTGCATTTTTAAATTCTGCAGATCACTGAAATCCAGCACGTGTGCCTGATGCAGTACCCATGTGCCGACGGTCTTCTTTGCGAAGAGAATGACAGCGGATCAGTAAATTTACCCTCATACTCAAATTCACTGAAAAAAACACTCCTTTGAAATTTGAAAATAAGAAATATTGAAAATTTGGGATAGTTTTTATGTTGCTTCGAGTTCTTTGCTGTTATGTCAAAAAGCATATGATTTAACACGGCAATTCTCAACCTGTGTGGCACAACTCTCTAGAGGGGCGTTTAACTGTCTAAAGATGCATATATTGTATATCCCACGAGATTTAATTTATCGACACATTCCACAGCTTAACAAATCTCAGTATAGCATTAAGATTATCACACATGAATTAAAATCTAATCGAAAGTTACAGAAGAAAAAATGTAAACATATTTATAAAAAATATTTGAATGAATAAAACTTTTACACAATTTTTGAGATATCAGTTCAACTTAATATAAAGATTGTTATCTATAATAAAACTGAAGTTCACATCAGGGTTATTAAAAAAGCTGAATTTGTTATAAATACTTTTTATAAGAAGAAAGGTAAAATTTACTATGAACATTCCTCTTGCGTACCATATCAAATAATGTGAAAAAAGTCACTTGAATATAAACAAAAGAAAATCCTTATAAGATAATAGGTTCACTTTTTAAATAATCAATTTTAGCACCTGTATCATATTGTTATCAGAAAGGATTCACTTCAGAAGTAAAAAAAGTCTTTCCAAGAATAATTAATGCAGAAAAGTATAGCATTCGAAATAAGATTTTGTTTAATAAAAACAATTTCACTGAATTCTATTAAATGTGTTTTCCCCCCGTCTCAACTGTTTTATTAATTTTTGAATATTATACCTCTCAGATTATTAAATATAAAATGCCATGGTGGCAAGTGGATATTTGCATAGTATTAACAATTGATGAAAATGAAAACACTTTAGTTACAAATAAAAATTGACCAACCTTGATTTTCATAAAACTGCAATAAAACCCTCACACATATTAAATATAAAAAAGTTATTTTACATTTCGTTTCTTTGTTTTGATTTATGGCATGTATTTAATTTTTGCCGTATGACTGCTCGAACCATGCCAATACTTATAGGCTGAAACTTTTCCATTACGTGAACCATAATGTCATTAATCGTACCTTCGTCCAAGACATTTGTTTTAGACGTAAGATTCTTGTTGCATTTTAAGACACTTTCAGAAAGTGTTTCCCGCCCAAAGCAAATATCCAAAAGGTCCCCAACATATTTCGAATAGTAAGATCTGCATAGCGCCAGCTTTGTTGCTGGAATGGTCTTTAAGCCAAACTTCATCATTTCTCCTAGCACTTCTTTATTTTCTTGTTTTATTTGCTTTTTTTCTCTTTATACTTTAGCTTCATTTCTTTACATTTTCGTTTAGTTTCTTGCAGAGAAGATTCATTTATATCTATCTCTTTCTGCAATCTTTCTATTTCTACATTTCTTTGCTTGAGTTTTTCATTTAAACTTTCACGATTGCTATAATTAATGCTTTCACTGTCTTTATTCATCGTTTTTCGAATCACTTTAAAAAAGTCGCTTTGCTCGTGTTTCCTTTTTATTGACACCTTGTGATGTTTCCTGTAACATAAATAAATGAATGAATAAACAAGTAATATTTATACGTAAATTTGAATATTAAAACTGTTGGAAAAAGAAGGCTCTTATTCAAAAAGAAGAGAAAAAATACAATTGAAATCGGCATGCAGACTTGCCTATATAAAATAAAGTTCCTATGCACATGACATAAAAGCTAAAGTTTCGTCAAGCTTAGAGGAAAGAAAAAAAAAACATATTTTTGTCAATGAGATTTTGTGAAAATCGGGTTTGGATTTATCGCCATCACCACTCAATTTCGCTGATGTTCGGGAGTTTACTTGAAGTCAGTGGCGATGGCGATAAACAAACATGATTTTCACAGTTTATTTCTAAAATACATGATTTTTTTCCCCATCGTTTTCTGAAATATGCGATTATTCCACAACTCTTTCTTGGAGTATGCGATTTCTTTTTAATGGGCAATTGCTGAAATATGCATTTATTTTGCCACTGAATGACAAATTTTTTGCTAATTTTTAAAACGCATTGACAAAAATACAAGGGTTTTTGGGGATGGGGGCTGATTACAGTATTATTAGAAGATAGTTAATCACTCTCTCCTAATGACCTGTTAAAGTATCCGTCCGCCGCTGAAAAAAGGTTTAAAGTTTCTGCAAAACAGGAAAAGTATCTACATACAGTATCTCTCTACATTACACAGTCTTAGCAACAGTAGAAAGGAAGAAAAATAAATGCAATTCCTCATCGATTTATACACTTCTCGTATTTGCAATTTAATATCAAGTTCATCATTTAATATAAAAAAAAGAAAAACTCCAAATATATTTTTGGGAATGCCAAATGAAATCCTTAACCTTATACCACTTGTGCGATGGGGTATATGAGTAACTTTCCTATATAGTATTGCTATTATATTGCATAAAATTCTGTACATTTATAGTTAAGTATCATAAGCATCAAATTAGAATATTGAATTTGTTTTGAGAAAGAATAAGATATTGATTTAACTACATTAGCTTAAAAAATACCGATTTGTTTACCCAATTAACTGTAAAGCATTTTTTGTGACGCATAAGATCCTTAGGGGTGGAACCAAGTTTTATTATTAGGGCAAATTTTTGTGAAAAATAAAAACATCTTTGTGAAATTACCAATTCTTTTTGCGAAATGCTATACTTTATGTTCAATATCAAGAATGTTTCATTGAACCAAGTATATGCAGTACTTATATAGAATAATTTTGTAAAGGGATTAATAAAATAAAATTTTATAAAGGACTGTTTTTATGAATTTCAATTTTGTGAAGGAGTAACGAAATAGCCACAATTTTTTCCTATATCTACCCCTGATCTTAGACTATAAAAATTGGAAACGTTTATGTTTACAATCATCAATAAAACGATCCATTAACTTTTTATTTTCTTAAATAAAAAGAATACATCACGTTACAGTTTTTGATAGATTTTTCAAATTCGTTTCAGAACACTACAAAATTGTTATAAATGAAGTTAATTTACATACCTTCAAACTTCAATATGTTTGCTGGATATGGTGTACAATTATCCCATAACACTTCTATGATTTCTTTAGGGTCCCAAGTATCCAAGTCATAATCATCATCTATGTGAGGGACGCAGCATTTCAACTTCATAACCGATTGTTCTTTTCCCGCAAAAATGCACTAAGGCATAGAAATTGGAATTTTTTTTTGCAATATTTACTACAGCCATGATAACGAATGAAAAATATAAATAAAATACCACACAAGTAAAAGTAACACTAACACAAAAATTTGGTTCGCAGTTCGCACTTGGAAAGGATGGAAAACTGCATTCGGGTACGTTTGCAATAAAGCGCATGCTTTCAATTGCCGGTAACAATTGATTTTTATGCTACAGAATTTCTTTAAATTACATTTTTCATGTAAAAATAATTGTAACTTGTCAAAATTATGGTCCTCTAAGTTCAAAATATCTTATTAATTATTTTAAACAATTCATCTAGTTATTAGTTATCATTATTTTAAACAATTAAGGGGGAAACTAATTGTAAAGAGATGTGTAGTAAAATAAAAATTCTCGGAGATTTTTTATTCCAAAATATAATAATTGATTATTGTCTCCTCATTTATTTTATAAAAGACAATCTCAATTTTTGATGAGAAGTGAAGCCTGGGGGCAGCCAGCGAAACATCTACCATCCAAACAAACGTAGAATCCAGTGTTGTGATTTATTTATCGTGTAATTTTCAAAAATTAGATCGTTTACTTTGATTTGAAATGGAAGATAGGATATATATAAAACGAGGAACTTACAATAGGTTCTTGAGAACTGACGAACCAATTCTTAAATCGACTTTCTATTCCAAAAGAAAATTATCAGAATGTCAGCATGCTAATGATACTAATGACAATACGACATACTTGTCTGCATTTTGTGATGCTGAGGAAAATTATTCTTGTGAAACCAGTCCCCATATTGATGAAGACATTAATTTCACTGATTTGGAATTTGATTGCATTAATGTAGATTCAACTGATAATGGAGATAATGACACAAATCAGAATGATGATGTAAAAGTTAATTTAGCAAATTTGAATGAGCCAATTTATCCATCATCTTCTGTGAGTTTGTTAGAAGCATATATTAGTATACTTGCTTTCTCCCTCAGACATAATGTAACTAAAACTTGCATGCAAGACTTACTTCAGCTTTTTAATGTGCTGTTGCCTCCTTCGAACCTTCCTGGTACAAAGCATTTATTTTATTCAAAATTATCGTCTCTGTTTGATAATTCAACTCAAGCATATATATATTGCAAATATTGTTCTGAAACTGCTTATTTGCTGTCAGATAAGCATAAATCTGATATTTGCAAGGAATGTTTGAAGAGTTTTGAGTTTCAAGACAGTATGAAACAGGGATACTTTTTCATGTATATGCCCCTGGAACCACAACTGAAATTAAAATTTCAGTATCAAAATTTGATGCAAAATATTGAAAAGTATAAGAGAATTTTTGAAGAACCCTCAAGTTCATACAGAGACATTCTAGATGGTGAAGCATATGCAAACATTTAGAATCTTAAGTATAGTGATAACATTTCTTTGCAGTTTAACATTGATGGAATTCCAATGCATAGAAAATCGAAATATCAAATATGGTCTATTCAGTGTATGATAAATGAATTACAGCCAAATGAAAGAAAATACCATATTTTAATGTTTGGTTTATGGTCTGAACCTCATAAACCTAACATGAATGTTTTTTTAAACCCTTTGCAACAGAGTTGTCAAATTTATCTCGGTCTGGATTCAGATGGATTGATGCTACAAATAGTAAACAAACTGTTACTAAAGTTTTCCCCATAATCTGTAGCAGCGATGCACCTGCTGGAGCAGCTATACAGAATTTTATACAATATAATGGAAAATATGGTTGTGGATTTTGTCAGAACTCTGGAGAACGAGTTGAAAAAGGCAAAGGGTTCTGCCATATTTATCCATTGCAACAACCACTCCCTGAAATTCTTTCTTTTGAAGAATATATGGATTCTGCTGAAGAAGCTTCTTTAACTGGAAAAGCAGTGAATGGTGTGAAATGGCAACAGAACTAATGAAATTATATCCAAATTTTGATTTAGTTCAGAGTTTTGTCTCTGATTATATGCATGTTGTTCTGTTGGGCGTAGTAAGACAAATCATGTCCCTTTGGATCCAGACATCATCAAATGATTTTTCAATCAAGCAAAAATCCTTGAGAGATCTTAATCACTGTATTTTGAACATGAAATTTCCCCAAGAAACAACAAGAAAACTGCTCTCGACAAATGAGGTTCTACTTTGGAAAGCCTCAGAGTTTCGAATTTTCCTCATTGTTTCACAAATAGTCTTAGAAAATTTGATTAGCAAAAATGTGTATAATCATTGGTTGTTACTAGTACATGGAATATCATTGTTGTTGGCCAATGAAGTAACAACTAATGATTTAGAAGAAGCAGAATTTGCATTGAAAAATTTGTCTATGGCGTAAAAGACATTTATGGTATTCAAGAGCAAACTTACTATATCCATTTGCTTCTTCATTTACCACAACCTGAAAAATCTTGGGGTCCACTGTGGGCCCACTCCTGTTTTATATATGAAGGTGCACTAGGGCAACTCAAACAATTTCATTTATATTTTCTTTTAGTTTCTTGCAGAGAAGATTCAATTTTTGCTAACTCATTCTGCAATATTTCTATTTCTACATTTTTTTGTGTGTGTTTGAGTTTTTCATTTAAACTTTCACAATTGGTGCAATCATTATCACTGCCTTTATTCATCGTTATTCTAATCGCTTTAAAAAAGTCACTTTGTTCATGCTTCCTTTTCAGTGACACCTTGTGATGTTCCCTGTAACATAAATAAAGAAATGAATAAACAAGTAATATATATACATAAATTTGAAGATTAAAACTGTTAAAAAATAAAGGCCCTTAATCAAAAAGGAAAAAAAAATACAATTGAAACAAGGGTGCAGACTTTTCTGTATAAAATAGTTTGTATGCACATGACATAAAAGCTCAAGTTTCTTCAAGCTTAGGAAAAAGAAAAAAAAACTCATATTTTTGTCAATGAGATTTTGTGAAAATTGGGTTTGTATTTATCGCCACGCCACTCATTTTCGCAGATGTTCGGGAGTTTACTTGAAGTCAGTGGCGATGGCAATAAACAAACATGATTTTCACAGTTTATTTCTAAAATACATGATTTTTCTCCCATTGTTTTCTGATATACGTGATTATTTCACAACTCTTTCTTGGAGTATGCGATTTCTTTTTAATGGGCAATTGCTGAAATATGCATTTATTTTACCACTGAATGACAAATTTTGTGCTAATTTTTAAAACGCATTGACAAAAATACGAGGGTTTTTTTGGCTGATTACAGTATCATTAGCCGATAGTTAATCACTCTCTCCTAATCTCCTGTGAAAGTATCCGAAAGAAAAAGGTTTAAAGTTTCTGCAAAATAGGAAAAGTATCTACATACAGTATCTCTCTACAATACAAAGTCTTTGCAACAGTAGAAAGGAAGAAAAATAAATGCAGTTCCTCATCAATTTATACACTTCTCGTATTTGAAATTTAATATCAAGTGCATCATTTAATATAAAAAAAGAAAAACTCCAAATATTTTTGGAAATGCCAAATGAAATCCCTAACCTTATACCACTTGTGCGATGGAGTACATGAATAAATTTCCTACATACAGTAAATTCTCGATTATCCGGCATTCAAGTATCTGGAAAGCTCAACTAACCAGAAAAATTAGAAAATGAGTTTTTCTAAAAATTTTACATCGCTCGCCAAAATTTAGCATGCTCGCGCTGTTCCAATTATTTCTGGAATGCAACATACGCTCCACACGGCATCCTGTAAATACAATGTTATGGAAGATACAGAAGTATTTTTTTAAATTATATTTAATGCACATTTCAAAATAACAAAAACAAATTATTGGCCGAAAAAATATAAAAAAAATAAATAAAAGCTACCCCCCCCCCATTTTGCAACTATCCGGACTTTTCAGGTATCCGGAAATCGGTGTTACCCGAGCATGCCGGATAGTTAAGCTTTTACTGTATTGCTATTATATTGCATAAAAATCTGTAAATTTATAGTTAAGCATCATAAACATCCAATTAGAATATTTAATTTGTTTCGAAAAAGAATAAGATACGATTTAACTATATTAGCTTAAAAAATACAAAACTGTTTACTCCAGATCTGTATTTTTTAAGCTAATGCATTTTTGTAATAGATAAGATCTTCAGGGGTGGATCCAAGTTTTATTATTAGGGGCCCATATTTGTGAAAAATTAAAACATTTTTGTGAAATGCTATACTTTATGTTTAATATCCAGAATATTCCATTGAACCAAGTTTATTCAGTACTTATATAGAATAATTTTGTAAAGGGCTTAATGAAACAAAATTTTGTAAAGGACTGCTTTTATGAATTTTAATTTTGTGAAGGAGCAACAAAACAGCCACAATTTTTGACTGGATCTACCCCTGTTCTTAGATTATAAAAATTGAAAATGTTTATGCTTACAATTTCAAGGAAGACTTTTCATTTCTTTTTCCACGCTTGGATAGATCTTGTATCAAAGGAACTTGATTTGCGTTAACAATTCCAATGATGAGGTCATCAATCAAGCGATCCATTAACTTTTTATTTTCTGAAGTAATAAAAATACATCACGTTACAGTTTTTGATATATTTGTCAGACTGAGACTTGTTCAACTGATTGTGAAGATAATGACACAAATCAGAATGATGATGTTAAAGTTAATTTAGAAAATTTGAATGAGCCACTTTATCCATCATCTTCTGTGAGTTTGTTAGAAGCATATATTAGTATACTTGATTTCTCCCTCAGACATAATATAACTAAACCTTGCATGCAAGACTTACTTCAGCTTTTTAATGTGCTGTTGCCTCCTTCTAACCTTCCTGGTACAAAGCATTTATTTTATTCAAAATTATCGTCTCTGTTTGATAATTCAACTCAAGCATATATATATTGCAAATATTGTTTTGAAACTGTTTGTTTGCTGTCAGATAAGCACAAATCTGATATTTGCAAGGAATGTTTGAAGAGTTTTGATTTTCAAGACAGTATGAAGCAGGGATATTTTTTCATGTACATGCCTCTGGAACCACAACTGAAATTAAAATTTCAGTATCAAAATTTGATGCAAAATATTAAAAAGTATAAGAGAATTTTTGAAGAGCCCTCAAGTTCATACAGAGACATTCTATATGGTGAAGCATATGCAAAGATTAAAAATCTTAAGTATAGCGACAACATTTCTTTGCAATTTAACATTGATGGAATTCCAATGTATAGAAAATCGAATTATCAAATATGGCCTATTCAGTGTATGATAAATGAACTACCACCGAATGAAAGAAAAGACCATATTTTAATGTGTGGTTTATGGATTGGACCTCATAAACCTAACATGAATGTTTTTTTAAAACCCTTTGTAACGGAGTTGTCAAATTTATCTCGATCTGGATTCAAATGGATTGATGCTACAAATAGTAAGCAAATTGTTACTAAAGTTTTCCCCATAATCTGTAGCAGCGATGCACCGGATCGAGCAGCTATACATAATTTTATACAGTACAATGGAAAATATGGTTGTGGATTTTGTCAGCACTCTGGAGAACGAGTTGAAAGAGGCAAAGGGTTCTGCCGTATTTATCCATTGCAACAACCACTCCCTGAAATTCGTTCTTTTGAACAATGTGTGAATTTTGCTGAAGAAGCTTCTTTGACTGGAAAAGCAGTGCATGGTGTGAAAGGGCCAACAGAACTAATGAAATTATATCGAAATTTTGATTTAGTTCAGAGTTTTGTCCCTGATTATATGCATGCTGTTCTGTTGGGCGAAGTAAGACAAATCATGTCCCTTTGGATTCAGACATCATGAAATGATTTTTCAATCAATCAAAAATCCTTGAGAGTTCTTAATCACCGTATTTTGAACATAAAATTTCCCCAAGAAACAACAAGAAAACTGCGCTCGAGAAATGAGGTTCTATTTTGGAAAGCCGCAGAGTTTCGAATTTTCCTCTTTGTTTCACCAATAATCTTAAAAAAATTGATTAGCAAGAATGTATATAATCAATGGTTGTTACTAGTACATGGAATATCATTGTTATTGGGCAATGAAGTAACAACTAATGATTTAGAAGAAGCAGAATTTGCATTGCAAAAATTTGTCTATGGCGTAAAAGACATTTATGGTATTCAAGAGCAAACTTACTATATCCATTTGCTTCTTCATTTACCACGGGCTGTAAAATCTTGGGCTCCACTGTGGGCCCACTCCTGTTTTATATATGAAGGTGCACTAGGACAACTCAAACAATTTCATCATGGTACTAGAGGTGAAGCAAACCAAATATTGTCTTCATATGCAATGCAGTCTATTTTAAAATTGTTGATTCTACAAGAAAATGTTAAAATTAGCAGAGTTCAAGCTTATATTCAAAACATGCAGCAGAAGCGTCACTCTACCATAAGAAATCCGAAAATAAATAATTGTGTGTTACTTGGGCTTCAGAAGTCTATTAAATTACTTAGAGTTCATGAAGTAGAACTTTTAAAGCTCTTGCCCATGAATAACCAAAAAAGCCTATCAAGTGTGGCATCTTATGAAAGAATGCTATATTGCAATAAATTATTTAGCATTATAAGGTGTAGTCAAACATTTGTTAGAGCAGATTTTATGTTGGGTATAAGACAAAATATTTGCTTCGTTTTAAATCATATAATTGTACATAATGAAGAAGTATTTTTAATAGGTGAAAAACTGTCCACAAAAAATGAAGAAGTCTCATAACGATATAGGTTTCAGATGCAGAAATATTTTGTTATGTGAAAATTTGGAATCTGATGTTTTGGCTATAAGACCAATTGATGTTATTAACAATTATATGATTATACCATTTCAAGACAGAGATGAAGAAATTAATTATTTAATATCTTTAAACAATGATGCTGAGCAGTAAGGGGGCCACACCAAATTTAATATCTGTGTGAGGTTGTTGAATTATGTGTAAATAATTTTAGAATCCATGAATGAAAAACTTGACAATTTTTTGGTTAGAATAGTAAAGTGATACAATTTAGTAAATAGGAATATAGAAAAAGTTAAATTTTACTGTGCAAAATCCAATGCCTTTATCAGAATGAAAGTAAGAGTATCTTTCTTTATTGTTATGTTTTGATCTCGTATTTTTTCATAATGTTGAAATAAACCCTATATAATAAAATATTTGTGTTATTTTTTGTCTCGAACTTCGATTATCTCGAATATTTTTCTCTGTTTCGTCAACTTCGAGATATCAAGAGTCGACTGTATATGTCGAATCCTCAAAACAATTTATTTAAGAATTAACAAAATATGTGAACTCGTATACGAATATAAAAAGTTGATATCAATTAACAAGTGTATCAAATTTTCATATTTTTTATTAACATACACATATATGCATCATGTATCACTAGATTTTTGGAATCACTCAGACTTTATAAAATGGAAAAAGAACTATTATGGTATTTGTGTGCTATTAATTAAGGTAATTATTTGTTTATGGCCTATAATATTATTTTCAGAATTTGTTATTCGTTTTATTCATTAAATATCAACTGTAGATTATATAAATATTATCCTCATTTAGTTAGTGTTGTAAACAAATCTTAGAAAGTTATTTTAATGAAAACATGTAACTTAAAATATACTTCATTGCTATAACCTTCTTAATTTTTTTCTTATTCTTTGGCTAGAATGAAATGTTCTAATTTTTAGTGCTTTAATTTCTTCTTTTTTTGATTATTTTGAAAATCAATTATTATTATTTTTCAAAATGAGAAATTTTTTAAATGTAATTTTCAAGTTTTGATCAAAAGATGAAGATTTAATTTTCTGCAAATTACTGATCATTTCCTGAAGCATATTGACTCATGTAAACAAACTAAGACTCTATGACTGATTCACCTGATTTTTATATTTTCTTCTTGCATTCTACCAAAAAACGAAATCTTCCTGTTTTCATATTCCTCCCCCTTTTCTCAAATCTCTATAAAAAGTGAACAAAAAATCATATTTTTAAAATTATATGCAAAAAACTTATTTCTTTTCATATTTCTCAGCTTTAATCAAAAGAATGCAATGCGATTTAATCCAAAATACTATGGTCATATCTTGCCATGTCTATTGTAAAGCAAATCATGATGATACACAACATTTGTTATTACCTTACGGGGCTGAAAATGAAGCATATAAATGTATTCCTAATGTCTATGTATGATTTTTTTAGGCATTACATTGTTTATTTAATGATATATTTACATTTGTTATCCTTAGCGTAGTATTATTTGTTTTTCTATAAACAGTAGCAAATTATGACAAATTTCTTTTAAGTTTATTTTCAACTACACAATTTTTTCTAACTGGTTAAGTGAAAATCTTGGCTTTATCGAAATCTTCTGGATTTTTGTCTCCATCTTTTTTATTCTTATGGTGAGGGGTTCACAGGTATACTGTATAAAATATACTGCTGAATACGTATAAATAAATAAATGAATTGAATATAAAAGATATCTGTAATATTTTTTTCCTATATTATCCATATGTAAAATATATATATATATATTAAAACCCTAGTTCTCTCCCCCATCCTGCTCCACTGCAAGCTAATTGAATCCGAATTATATACCATATTATTTAAAACTGTTTGAAACCCAAATAAAATTTTAAAAACTTCATATTTCATGCATCAAGAGCAATTTTCATTTTTCTTCAAAATACCTGAAGTAAAATCTGCTATGTCATTGAAGGTAAATTGAAGTCTATAATCTTGTTGAAAAAAACATGTATAAAACCTTAAAAAAGTCTGTACATTTCTTGAAGGAAACTGTTTGAAACCCAAATAAAACAAAAAACCTTCATGCATCGAGAGCAATCTTCATTTTTCCCAAAATACCTGAAGTAAAATCTGCTAAGTCATTAAAGGTAAATTGAAGTCTATAATCTTGTTGAACAAAAGCCTGTATACAAATTTTAAAAAGTCTGTACATTTCTTGAAGAAAATCTGCAGCTTTTATTTACCTATAAAATACCTGTCGAGACCTTCAAAATACCTGAATGGTAATTTAGAAGTCTGAAAATGCCTGCATGAAACTGTACATTTCCTGAAGGAAACCTTCAGTTTTCATTTTCCTGCAAAATCCCTGTAGAAGCCTTCAAAAAACGTGTAAAATCTAATTTTTTTAAAGGTGTTTCGCTGACTTTTTTACTTGGGTATCCTAGAAGGGGCATTTGTGCCTCTTGAATGATTTTGCTCTTTATATAAAAGAATTTGAGAGCTTGGAGGCTAGACTCGCTGATGCTCCAGATATTGACATCTTCGTTTGTAGTGTTGGCCCACTCGATGGCTGCTTTGAGGTTTTTCTGCATTTCTGTTTGAAACGTAGTGTTGACTGGGCTGAGCTTGGCCTTCCAGGTTATAGTGACGACTCGTTTGTAATGGCACAGAAAGCACTGACCGTTTCATCGTTAACCCACTCAACGGGAAACCGGAAATATCTAACAAACATTTTTGCTTCTCAAACGGCATCCCAGATAGCACGTAAGTTTGCAGCAAGTTTGATTTTGACTTGATATTCCCTTGTCATGGCAAAATTTGACGCGTCAAACTTGAAATGAACTTGTAGCAATTTCGCTGTGACAAAATAGCGCCACCTCCCTTGCAAATCAAATTTGCTGCAAGTTTGCAAAACCAGCTTCCTGCAAAGACAGCACAAAGAGACAAATATCTTTCTCTCTGTTTAAAAAAACAACCATCCGAATTTTCATAGCATCTCCTAGACCGTCCTTCTTTTTATTAATTCAATAAATCAATGATAATTTGTAAAAAAAACTAACTTTTTGATAAAAAAAAATTTGAAACATTTTCCATCTTTTTACTAAATATATCACTCGCACTTTAAAGAAAACTATATCGCCTTTTTCTTAATGTTGAAATTTTAGGGTTTATAAACAAAATTAAACCGAAAAAACAGTCAATGTTTGTTGAAAAATAAAATTATACATTTTGTCCCATTTTAAAGTAATTACTTTTGAACTCTAATTTCATAATTTATTCTACTAACAAAACGTAGTTATTAGCGAAAATCGCCTTCTCTTTGACTTCAAATAATATTCGCAACTCAAAAAATTAATGAAATCAAGAGAATAGTTTAAAATAAATCGTATACGAATCGAATGGAACGATGTATTAGCGAAATCTATCTTCTCCTCTCAGAGTTTAACTGGGCCAGTGGTTACCGCGTCAGCTTCCGAACCGGTAGGTCGCGAGTTCTATCCTGGGTTGTGTTCGTACTCTGTTTTTGCTATAGTTTGCAATGCAAGCTTGTGGCAAGCTTGCTGCAAGTTCGTCCAATGGTGGCATCGAGGCTTGCGTTAACTTCGTGAAAGTGTGAAAGCAAGTGTGAAACAAGTTTGTTTCACACTTGCACACTTGTAGTGAGAAATTTGTAGAAAGCTTGCAGACTTGAAGTGCAAGTCTGCTTCAAATTTACTGCAAACTAAAATTGCTATCTGGGATACTACGAGATAACTGGCAAACTTTTCTGCATCTGTAGCGCCAGGCCAGGGTATTCTTCGGCTATTGGAATTTCCTTTCTCCCAGGACCACATATATACAGTGGCGTAACAAGGGTGGGACTGGTGGGGCTAGTGCTCTGGGCACAATTGAAAGGGGTTCAAAATTAAGGAATCATTTGGTTGTATTTAATATAAAAGTATGGGTTTTTTAAGCTCTTATTCCTAAGATTCTTAAAAGTTGATTTCAACAAAGTGTGGGGAAATCCTAAGGATGGAGTCATTTTTACAACCCGAAAACCTGAAGCTGCAACAAATTAACAAGTAATATTATACTTCAGAGATTTTCTGATCCAAACCTTCATCGAGAAATTAAACCCTCATCATCTTTTAAAGCTCTCACCCTACAGGGACAAAAATGAGTTTCTCGATGGGGTGAGAAATAAGGGAAAATGGTTAGGGATAATTATCTCCGCATGGTTCCTATTTCTTTCTTCTGACCCGATGGTTCCTTACGGTATGCATGATTCATACTGAATGATAGTCTGCTTCTTCGGAAATTGGTCATAAAAGGTTAGCAGAAGTGTCATTCCTATGTTCAATCAGCAAAGAGTGAAGATTGGTAAATATACCTCCATTTTTTGAGAAGTGCAAGAGCTCTTCAGAAAATTTAAAAAGAAGTAAGTTCGCTATCTTTGCATTGTTTTTAGTACTGAATATTTGCATAATTTGTATGATTGAAATAATATAGTGTTTATTTTAAATTTTTATTTCGCAAAACCTAGATACAATTGTTCTTCCAAACGAAAAAAACTGAGACAATGAGAGGGAGAGAAAAAACCGTATAAAGTTTTGCAATTGATGGTAAAAATTAAACTTGAAACAGATCTTGCAGATCTTGCAAACAGATCTCAAATTGACATTGAAAAAAAATTAATTAATTTTCGTTAAAATAGCAAGGATTTTCTAAAAGAATTTATATTTAAAATACTAAAGAATCAAATAAGCATGTACGAAGATTTAAATTTAAATTAAAGTATATCTAAAATGTTCTGCTACGTTTACAGCAGATTTTTTCCCCAAAAAATGATTTTCAAATAAATTAATTATGCCTTTTACAGGTACTTTTCTTTTGAATATTGCGAAAAGATAGTTTTGAGGATTATTATCCTGAACATGATAATAATTAATTCTAAGACATGATATCGTCATGCCCAAGCCTGAAGTTCTTTTGGATATGATGTCGATAATGTATATATTTTCATTTATTTCAGAGAATTTTATTCTAAATTTAAATGTTAGACTGGTTATTTCAATTTTAATGTTTTAGTTATAATTAAGATGGCTAGTTCAAGCTTTCGACTCGATAAAATCTGTAATAATATCTTTTTGCCCATGAAACTTTCGGCATTTAGAAGTTTGATCTCACCAGTTTTGTTCCAGCAAACAGACTTATAACTTTTCTCTCAGCTCCCCCCCCCCCGGTTTGTTTTGAAAAATTCATTAAATCTGAAAAAATTAAATTATTATACTATTAAGTTAAACATTTTTAATTTTTTAATCTGAATTCATTATAAAATACGAAATTCCTCATGGCAATTTTGTTAACTTCAGTTTTAGACTGCATAAAATAAATGAATCTAAATTTATAAAATTACACTTTTATAATTCTATTAGAAACTTTGCTGAAGGCATTCTTTGTATTTTATGGAAGAAGTAGTAAGACTTGTAGATATCAATTTTCAAGAAAAAACAGTATGCATTCGTGAAAGGTTTTTAGGCTTCATTCTAGTAAGCATGAAAGACGCAAAAAGTTTGGTTGAATGTATTTTAAATCAACTAAGAAACGATGCAATGGATTTGGATGACTGTCGTTCACATTGTTATGATAATGTAGAAGTAATGACAGGCTATAAAACTCTGGTGCTCAGAAAAGAATAACAGAAAAGAACAATCTAGTAATTTTTATTAATTGCGATAACCATTCGTGTTACCTAGTCGGAGTTCATTCTGCCAAACAAGATCCTGTAATGGTTACATTTTTTTTGTACTATTCAAGTTCTTTACGTGTTTTTCTCTCGTTCAACTTCTCGTTGGGAGAAACTTGTGATCACTTGTGACCAATTGCCGTTAAATCTGAAAGTGAAACGAGATGGAGTTCGAGAGCAGAAGCAGACGAATTGTTAGATCTTCTGCATAACATGGTAGAAGACGCTGATGAAACTTTTGAAACTAGATCGGATGCAAGATTATGCAATCGAATGCTTACTTATGATTTTTTAACACTTTTCGGATTTTGGAAAAACATAATCACTCGAATAGACAGAATTCAGAAACGATTACAAGACCCTTCTATGAATTTCCGCAGTTCAGCTCCAGATTTAAAATCACTAAAAGATTATTTTAACAATGATAGAGAATGCATAGTAAATCAAGCACTAAAAATAGGCGAAATCTTATGTTGAGAATGGAATGAAGAATGGAACGTCCAGTTTGATAAACGGCGAAGAAGAAAAGAAAATGGTAGGTGAGAACTCTCAAGACGCTGGTTTATCTGCAAAAAATGAAATGGAAAGGGTGATGAAAAGCACTCTCAACCGCATCCACATGGAGATAAATGAAAGATTTTTTCGATTGAATGAAATGGATCTGAAATTCGGATTTCTTTTGAATGTGGAGGAATTGTGTTATGGACATAATGCCGATGTTCTGCTGGAAAACTGTAAAAATTTGGGTGATTTCTATAGTCGGGATTTTAACGGCTTAGAACTTCATGATGAAATTCTTGATTGCAGGATGCTATTATCAAGTCGGCTGCAAGATATAATAAAAACACCCGAAGAGCTTCTGCAATTCATTGTCAGCTCTGACGATGAAAGTGTCTTTCCAAATAGTACTACATATACTTTTGACCATAGCAACATCTATTGCTAGCTGCGAGAGATCTTTCAGCAAACTGAAGCTGATACTTTCATACCTCAGAGCTTCAATGGGGCAAAAGAGACTCTGTGACTTAACTCTTTTGAGTATAGAGAAAGCAGTAACAGAAAAACTGACTTTAATGAAATTATAAACACTTTTGCTTCATTAAAAGCGAGAAAAGTTCATTTTTAACATTTCAGATACCCTAAAGCCTTAAACGATTTTCAGAAATAATGTATCTTTCTTATGTACATAAATAATGTCTACTAAAATAATAAGGAAATACATTTTTTCACGTCATAAATAAATTAATAACGTAATAATTTTAATTCATGTTTGAATCGGCATTTCTTTCCTGCAATAGAGTATCTCCTAATTACATGTAATGAATTTTAACTTTGTCGTAAGATGCTAGATAAAACATAGAACTTCATTAGTTGTAAATTTTGATTAATAAATTTAAAGATATATTATGAAATTATATGATGAATTACATCGTGAATATTAGTCACTAAGGTTTTCTGTATGATTTTATCTGTATTAGCAAAACATTTACTTCAATTCTTAAGAGTTTTTATGTACTGACTATGGGCAAAAAAGCAATGTGTGTTGTATATAATTTTTCCATTATTATTCATATGTGTGTGGGTTTTTTTGAATGGATTAAAAGATTTGTGTATATTTTATATTATTTTTCAAATACGTGATGGAATGCACCGTTTATTTATAAATTTCTAATATATCTAAAGTTTCTTACAAGCTTTGAATTTCTTATTTAAGCTATATTTAAGAGATTAAGGTTAAAATGTACCAAATTTTCTGTGAAAATTCAACGAAATTTTGTTAAAAAAATCTGTAATGTGTAAATCCTATCAACTCAAAGATGCTTTATATGTAATTTCTTAAGTTTATTTCCACTTTTAATCTTTGCACTCCCCGGCATAAAATTTCCGATAAGAAAATGGGGATCACATTTCAAAAGAAAAAAAAGGGGAGGGCGCAGTTTCGGTATTTGCCCTGGGCGCCATTTTATGTAGGTACGCCACTGCATACATACTAGTAATTGGAGGGTTGGTCTGTCCAATATGAAACGTCCATTGTGTTTGCTACCCCGCAGTTTGAAGAAGAGGGATTGTGAGTTTGTGTGTGGGCGTTTTGACTTCTGTGCAAGACGGAGGCGTTTTTCTTATGCAGCTTATTGGAATTTTCTCCTAATTCTTTGAAATAGTAATAAGAGCTTTCCAGCTTTTGTTCGTGGGAGATAACGTGAGGATGGGTACTATATTTTTTCAACAGCTATGTTGCAGTTTTATAAAGTATAAAATGACGAACGACAGAATAATCATTTTTCGAGACACCGCCACAGACATTCGGAAATAAAAAAAAACTGCCTTCCGCTGTCAAAAATAATTTCAGTTTCCTAGATTATTATCTGTTTTATTTCTAAAGCAGGTTTTAGAACTATTTATTATGTCGGAATTTTACTCTTAGAATTTTACAGATTTATTAGGTACTTTCCCGTTAAAGCCATACCATGTTTCTAAAAACGAGAAACTGCGCCTCTCGTATTTTTAACGTTGCATTATAAATAAGATTTAAATCAGAAAAATTAAAATAGTTATTATGTGGATTTATTATATATAATTAACTTATATGACGTCGTGGAAGGAGAAGAGATTAACAAAACGAGTGTCAGTTTAATAAAATGATGCTGTAACCCAAAATTAATAGAAGCTACTTCTTCCAAACAAAGGTTTTGTTGCTTTCCAATGGTTTCGTTTATTTTGGTTTATTCAAACTAGCGTAGCACAAGAAAATATATTTTATTGGTTCTTATCACGCGACAGAAGATGGTAAAGGCATCAAATTATAGAAGAAAAGCTAACAGTTATTGTATGACCTAAATAAAAATTATTTCATGGGAATTATTGTGAAAATACATAGTAAAATTAAGATAAAATATGTTATAAAACATGTGATAACTGTTTTTATAGCATTCTGATTTTCAAGTCATCCATTAGATAGCGGAATCATAACTTTAACAATATTCAAAAATTAATTTTACATTTACATATTGTTGCACAAAATCTTACCGTGGGTGTACGGTGTAAACAGTCCAACACGCAGGATAATGGAGAATGAAGGTTTATTTACGAATATGCAGGAAATGCACGTAACACAGGTACAGGAAACAATAGTCCTTGCGCAGATTACCAATTTAAATAGACAACAATTCACAGGTAATGACAGTTCAGCACTTTGATATCTAACAACATAAACAGTCAGCAAATAACTAGTAACGAAAATAACAGCTCAGCTCACCAGCTGATTAGCTCACACAGCGGATAGAACTCCGAAGACGTTCACACTTGAAAGCGAAGTAACCATTCGATCAAAGGCCAAAGACGCTGCTGTGATTCGAACGCGGTCTTATATACTCTCCCCGTTAGGCCGTGACGTCACATAGAATTTTCATGAAAAACCTGGATCTCGGCCCCTAATAGAAATATCGAGAAAAGGCTTGCATTTTTGGAAATAATCTATTTGTCGCCAAGGTCGCCAAATTTGTCGCCAAGTCGCCAAAATGGTCGCCAAGTTTGTCGCCAAGGTCATGCGTGCCACGAGAGTCGCTGAGGTCACTCCATGCTTCACCTTGTAAAACTCTCTTCCCAACCATAAGACTTGCATTGCTGGGAAGCGAGTTTCCATGACGGTAACAATATACTAGGATCCGCGCACTCTTATCTTTACAAACCTAATTAGGAAAAATCCTTCTTAAATTATCTTTCAACGTAGGGGCGTTACCACTTATCAAAATTTGGGATTGAAGAGTTTAACCCTCTCATACTGAGCGAGGCTGTGTAGAAATTTTCGCTTAACAACGACAAAGGTCGGTCTGAGGCTGTTGGCTTCTTCTGAGGGGAGGGGAGTTTCTGAGATCGCTTAGGAGATAAGCGTGTTAGCGGCTCCAATTATCCTTGACCACCACAGCCCATTTCTTTGCGCCTTAAGGGAAGATTACAGCAGGGGTGGGGTGGTCGGGTAAATGACCACCCAGGTTGGGAGAGTCCAATTCATGCCTTAGTCTCCCTAACAGCCCGGCTTTAAAGGATCTAGAAGAAAAAAGTTCCCTCGGGATTAAAGAGTTAATGTTTATTGCTAAATTAATACAATCTTTATAAACCTTAAAAATAATTTTACCTTTTTTAAAGTTTCTTTTTCCGCCCTGACATCCAAAATAAATGTATTAAAGATTGCTTAAATCGCCTGGTGAACGTTTTGAATTCTATTTCATAGAGAATTAGGTAGCATAAAAAAATATGAATATATGAGAATGCCCAGAATACCGAGTGTGTGAAAGTAAAAGTAATACCGACAAATCAAGGTTGAGAAAAAGCACTTGAAGTCGACTGCATCTGAAATTTTCTCAAAAAGGGTAGAGCACAGCACATGCAATAGCATAGAGGAGAAAGTATTTCAACAATTTAGAAAAACAATTGTTTTTCATTTTCTGTGTGTTGTTCTGATTTCAAAGCAGAGCCTTAGTTTGCGAGAGACTAGCAATCTCCTCTCTTTTAGCGTTTTCCGTCTTCAAATCAAATGTTTAGAGGGGATGACTGCTGAGAACAACTTAATGGAAAAAATCGAAATGTGAGATCACTGTTATCACTGTTGTTGATTAATTCGAAAAAATTTCTTATTTCAAAATCCATCAAACTATCAAACATCTGTTTATTATTATTTCTCTTTTTGGTAAACTATCCATCTCGATTTTTATTTTTTATAAGAAATCATATCCCAAGATACCCGGAAAAGTACTTTAATGAAAATTCGTAACATAAAATGTATTTTTAAAATAGTGATGCTCAATCTTCAAGAAAATTTCCGAACAACATGAAAATGTAAGTTGAGAATCAACAATGTGAATCATTACGTTCCGAGATAGAAGACGTATTTTGGTATCACTCTTAATGTCGATATATGCAGACAAATATATCGACAGTGATAACGATCTATTTATCAAATTTTATTTCACTTTTTTACAAGGATTGCTGTTGTCTATTTTTTATTATTACTGGACACTCCTCGTGAGAAGTTGTACCCTATGCTTCTAATTTCTCAATTTTAGTATTAGAACTTTAGTTTTTAGAAGTGATTTTAATACTTTAAGAATTGCATTATTGAACTACCAGATCTGATAGATGCTTTCAAGCCTAGGACTCTCTGTTCTGATTGCATGGGTCTTGTGTTGTGCGTTTTTTTAGGTGGGTGTGGTTGAGGAGTGCTGTGATGTACCCTTAAGAAGTGAACGTTTATTTGAAAGGAATGTTCTTCGTTTATGTGCTGGTTTGTGTGTCTTTCGTTCATTTGTTCAGGTGTGATGTGTAAATAGGTGCTTAGTATATTTTGCACCAGATAGATTTTTCTGGGCTTGTTATGGTTGATGGGTTTTTTTTCTTGAAGAAAACTTCAAGTTTTATTAGTTGAGATTTTTTTCCTTTTTAATGTTCTAGCGTTCTTAATGTTTTAATTATTTCTCTTCATATTTTTAATGTTTTAATATTTTAAGGGCTTGTTAATGGCATCAGTGTAATTTGTTGTGATTTTTTATTGTTCCGGGGGCCTAGTTTCAGCCTTACAGTCTTTGGGGTATGCCCGGCCGCTGTGCGACTTTAAATAATGTCCTGCCGTCTAGGAGAGAAAAGGAGTACAACCCTAAACATCTGCCGCGGGTCCCGTACTATACAATGCTTTTATGAAACCAATTTACTGCTATTTCATATAACTCCCTGTATTCATTTAGCCTTCAGTTGTTTCTGATTTATGTGAAACAATTTCTTCCAACAAAACTATGCAACAATAATTTTCTGATAAAATTTGCTCAAGATCACTCAAAAAACAATATGTACATAATAAAAAAGAAAAAAATTCTATTTTTTATTAAAAAGCAGTAGTCATTTGTTGAGAGATATACTTTAATTTAAAAATTCAACATTAATTCACTGATTAATTCAAATCAGTGAAGAAGTGAAATTTTCAGGTTTGGTGGTTTCTTCACTTGGCCATTTGTTACCTAGTAACTTTTCTTTCGCCAACTTAAAGTATAGAAACCCTGTTTAATCGTGTGGGGTCAAGCTAAAATGGGTTTTTCTGGAATGTATATGCTTGAGGGTAATTGATCCTGGTTCCATCGTTGTAAAAAAGGGCTGCTTTTTGTAGTAAAGTGGGTCTCCACACCTTAGCGCGATTTTTTAGCTATTGCAATAATATTTGTTTGATAATTTACTATATTCCGATATGTAATTAATAACTAGTACGCAGTTATATAATTAGGAGCTAAAATAAATAAATTGCCTTTTTTATTTTCCTTCTTTTCTGACCCACTATACGCAAATTTGTATGTAAATTAGGGTCGTGTATGTAAATTAAGGACTTTTTATTAATTTATTTGTCATATTTTACTAATTATGGCTCTTAAATATAAAAATTATACTTACAAAAACTAATAAATGAACAAAAAATCACTTTATATTTTTGCTTGCATGCGTATCCATTCTGACCGCCATTTTTAAACTAGGAGTTTAATCCATGGTGTCTGGGCCAATTTTTGAACCTAAACACATTCATACATGACTTTGCAAGTTTCATGCTGGTAGCCAGAAACTTAATATCTTCGAGCAGATTCACCTCTCTTAAATGAGCACTTATACACCTCTGCTTTAAAGAAGACTTAGAGTGATTTGGGATCTAACAAGCAATCTGCTATAGGTGTAGATCTAGTAAAGATAATGTAGAAAATAAAAAGAATCGCCGCGATTGAAGAAGTTTTACGGCGACTTTTGATTATTGTTATATTTCAATTTTAACCTTGTTGTTGAAAACTTAAAATGCGAGGCCTATTGATTTTACTGCCATCTGCCAAGAACACGACAGGAAAGCTGTCATCAGTATTATAGATATTTGACTTCGATGAAGATGTTGCTGAATTGTGAAGATGTTTAGATATAAGGAGATGGGGGGTCATTATTCATGCTATCTTTAATATCAGAATTCAATCATTTCTATCTTTAAAGAAAGAACTTAAACGCGAAAATTTCTGTTTGTTTAAAAATATTTTTTAAATTTTCAAAATTTTATATTTTTCATTCAATACCATTACTTCATTGCATTTATATTGATGTAAAAATGACAGTGAGCCATTCAGTAGAATGTATCTAGAGTGGGTAAACGAGTAAATGCGTATAAGTTTTTTCTTCTTATATTGCAAAATTAATTCCATAATTCTATATTTTCAAAAATGACTCATATCATTAATGGTTACTTTTTAAAAATTTTCATTACTACATCCCTTGCCTCATTATCATTTATTAAAAAATTTTCTCTTTTGAAAATATTCAAATTTTTGCTTTTGGAACTAAAGAAATAATTTGAGAACACTCTAAGTTTTGCTTTTAAAACTACAGAAATTAATCAAACTGAGTTTTAATAGATTTAATTTAAAGGCAAAATGTTTTTTAATGAAAAGGACAGTTAAATAGAAAAAATAAATCACATAAAAATCAATGATATTAAAAATTAAGCACAGTATTGCCTAATTATATTTCCATGGCGCACACACATATGTATTATATTTCATCAAACATATAAAAATACTTAGCAAATTTAAATAATTAGCGTACTCTTTTATACTTTCTAAGAATAAGAATGCATTCAAATGATATCAAAATTCTCTTCTTGCAAAGGTACCGGGGGAAATTGAAATTTAATCCTATTTTATTTAAATGACAAAAAATTGATTATGTTAAAATAAAAATTTATCTATTCAAGTACAACAAAACTAAAGGTCTATCTAATAATGGTAGCGAAGAAAAAAAATTCAAACTCTGAGAAAAATTTCTCAAACTCTAAATTTATTAAAAATTGTTAACTCTCCTTTATCTTGCCCTTGTTTCTCCCACAAGATGACGCCTTTACTTAATCTTTTAAAATGACAAAATAACTATTACTGTTGTGTTGGGACTCTCATTAACACTCGCCGGTGGAGGGCGCTGTCATCCTCCGAGGGTCGGGGATTGTTTTTTTTAATCAGTCGAGTTGCGCACTCGAAGGGTGAATGAACGCTTCGGAAGGCGCCGGCGAGTGAGACCAGGATCCCAATGAAAGTTCCAAAAAGAGGAATGATTTTTACATGGCTGACCGCTAAATGTCTCGACGTATTTTTCTGTTTGTGCTGTTTCTGGCCACGAAGGGTCGTAACAATTATTTCCATTTTGCTATTCTATCCGTACTCAGAGTTTGTCTTGTCTTCTATGTTATCATCTAAATAAACTGTTTTGTTATCATCTCTGGGGCATTGGTAATCCATCTAAAAGAACCAACAACACATTTATAAAAGGCCACGATCGCTACATTGGCGCAGTCGACAGGATGTAATACCAGGGAATGCTGTTTTGATCTGCTTTAGTTTTTTAAAAAAAGTTAATCATAATGTTTCCTTTCTCGAGGAAAGAGGAACTGAAAGTTGTCGCCGCAGAAATTGGCGAAACAGTTACTTAGGATATGAAGGTAGCTGATTTGAGGGATCTTATTTGGGGTAACAAGGCCTACAAAAACGACTCAGAATTGGTGGAAAACTTTATGAGTTCGATAGTAGAGGCGAGGAAGCGGGAAAAAGAGCAAAGCGAAAAGTTTGAATCGAAAAATAAATTAGAATTTGAAAAAATAAAATTAAAGAAAGCGAAACTTGAGGCTCAATAAGTGTTAGAAAAGGCTAAAATCGATAAGGAATTAAAACGAATAAGCTTAGAGAAAGCGAAAATTAGGAAGAGTTCCTGAGAGGTTTCAAATTCTACTATTTCGGCACCCTTGGAATCTGAATTATTAGGACAATTTAGAAATTCTCAAAAATTGGCAGAAAATGATGTGCAGTGCGTACCAGGAGTAAGCTCAAATATGGAGCTGGAGACCTCCAGGATAACGAATGAGATTCGTGCCTACTCCTTAACCATTCCAGAGGAGGAAATGGGGTTCAGAGGTCATCGGCCAATGGACTCGTACGCTGACAAGTGTAGTGCGTTGGTTCCCCCGATTTTAAGACCATAAATGGAACAAGAAATCAAGAGACATCTCGTGGGGGAATCTTGGCTACTAATTGCGGAGCGGTTTCTGATATGCAATTTGAAAGCAAGTCGGATTCGGTTACCGAAGACGGAGAAGAAAAAGTTAGGGATTCGGAATTTCAAATTGAGGAATGTAAGGCAAGCCCACTGAGGGAGGTTTATCTCGAAGAGGAGAAAAATTGCGGTCTGACTGTAAGGCAGGTTGCGGAAAGCGCGAAATAGTTTCCTGGTAATGAAGCGGTTAGGGTTGATTCAAGCTTCGCTGAGGAAAAAGTGAGTGGAATAGTTGTATTGCCACCGCATAGGGTATCTGTTTCAGATGTAGGGCATGTTGTTGAATTAGAGAAAGGTTCTTCTGGAAATGCCGTGATGTTGAAAACTGGAGTGAATGCGGGTGATTTATGTTCGGTTGAAGATAGTGTAACCGGAGATCTTGGATTGTCATCAGGTTTAGCAGTGGATCTGAAGGATGATTGTTTTGATTTGAGGAAATTGAGATCTAATTGGTGTTTGAGAGAGAAATCATTGGTAAGCGGGGGCCAGAAGGTTGAAAGAGCAAGTGTTATGAGGGTGCCTGGATCGGGTTTGAGTCGCGATCAAGTTATGTTGCCTTTGTAGTTGGAGAACGGTTCGGTGGACTGTTTGATGTATTCTGATGAGGACGGAGAATTCGATGCGGCATCTTTCGTAGAGACAGTAGAGGATTTATTACCGTCTCGTATGAACGATGAACTAGAGGCTTGAAGAACCAAGGAGCTCATTTCGAGAGCTAAGCTGCTGATGACCACGTGGTAGTTCGATCTGGGAATTTCCAGGATGTTTTTCTGTGTTTACGAGAGATGGAAAGAAAGGAACTCCTCCATGTGTACCCGTCAAAGAGCTGAAGGTGTAATTGTGGTGTTTTTAATATCCCTGAAATGGAATTACAATAGAGTTATGCAGAAACAATAGTCGTTCTGCTAATGATTAATGAATTGCGATTCAACAGAGTGGATGGTCGAACTTTCATTCATCTCAGCAGACTAGAACTGTAAGTATCCTTACAAAGTTTTCTGTTAACATAGGTTACAGATTTGAGAGTGTCATCTGTACTTCTGGATCATAAATATTGTATTGTTTAATTAATTTAATTATGAAATGAGGATTAACGATAAAATTAATTTATATACTTAAGAGTAAATTTAACAGAGTAATGTATCTCTGAAATTAGAGAATGAGCTTTCTTTAAGTGACATTGCCGCGCAGTTAATAATTTTCTGCTACTTTTGAACAGACATTACAGTAAATACCTTACTCCAATTGCTTATTTTATGTGTTTGTTTGACTTTGGCTTTAATTGAGTAAGATTCACGATAAGTATAGATTTAGATTCCGGAATGTTTGAGAATGTTATTTACTCTTGATTTAAATTTTCTTTTGTGTTTGAGTATTATTTGAATCAATTGACATATTTACTTTAATCAATTACTTATTTTCTGATCCTCGAATGTGTTTCTGTGTTGAATTGAGTTATTTACATTAAGTATTTTTGAGGATTAATGTGTTTCCTTGAGTACAAATTTACTTTATGTTCCGGGATGTATTGCGAAACTTCTTTGCATCTGTTTAATATTCTCTTTCCTGCTCGTGAATTATTTTAATTGAGTGCTTGTATTTTTCTTTTAGTGGATTTCCTTGTGTTTTTGTTTCAGTGAACTTTTGCTACTTTTTTTCTTTCAGTGAATTTATGTTGTGTTTTCCTTTCAGTGAACTTTTGTAGTATTTGTATTTGAAAGGATTGGATTTTCTATCATTTTATTTGTTGTTCTTTAATTTTTAGATTTAAATGAATATAGTTTTCATACATAATGCTTTAAAATTTGAGTGAAAGTATAAAATTTAAATGATAATACATTTTACTTCTTAAACTGCTGGAAATGACATTTTGAGATTGTCATTGAATTTGATTACAATTGTAACAGTTAAAGAAGGTTTTATTTTTGTGTTTGATGTGTATTGAATAGGGACTAAAGATATCACATTACATACACATATTTTCTGTTTTGTATATTTACCTTATCGATGATTATCTATTTATGTGTTGAAAGATAACTGTGCTATATTTATGTTCTTTGACCCTCAATGTCAGATGGAAAAACTGAGGATGTTCCAATCTTCTATGGAGGGGGTGTAGTGTTGAGATTCTCAAACGCACTCGCCGGTGAAGGGCGCTGTCATCCCCCGAGGGTCGGGGATTGATTTTTTTTAATCAGTCGAGTTGCGAATTCGAAGGTTGGATGAACGCTTCGAAACGTGCCGGCAAGTGAGACCAGTATCCCAACGAAAGTTACAAAAAGAGGTCACGAAGGGTCGCAACAATTATTTCCATTTTGCTATTCTATCCGTACTCAGTGTTTGACCTGTCTTCTATGTCATCATCTAAATAAACTGCTTTGTTATCATCGCTGGGGCATTGGTAATCAAATTAAAAGCACCAACGACACATTTAAAGAAGGCCATGATCGCTATAATTACCATGTTACACTAAAAATACACAATAAACAGTCATACTGATAATACAAACAAAGAAAACATATCTTAAAAACTAAAAAAAATAATTTAATAATTAACTCATGATCTTATGAGATGATCAACAATGTTAACAGTTAGCTATTTTTAAAAATGGTTAACTTCGTGAATTTGCCTTGATCAACTTTGCACTGTGATTCAATTTAGGTCTTGTTTTTTCTTATTTACTTCTGAATATCTGATTTTCTGCCTCTTGCGAAGTGCCGTCCCCTTTAGCTACGCCGTTGCCGCCCATCTTGCACAATCCGAAATCGCTCATCCCCGTAGATTGAGTACTTGTCGGGTGGTGTTTATTCCACAATGATATTCGGGAAATTGAAAAACTATATTTTCATCAAATTTAATTACTTTATGTAATTTAGTAACATTTTAAATTTTTTCTTGCCTTCATATAAAGTGTGTTGTTTATACAGATATTAAAATCTCTATAAATAACACATTTCTATAAATCTAATACGATGTGTTATTTATCCAGTTTCAGTTAAATTACCTAACGTAACTATTGGGTTTTACTGTAGTCGTGTAAAAAAGTATATTGTCGGGCTAAAATTCACCAATTATGGACAACTACTGCGATTTCAAAATATGGAAACTTCTAAAAATTTAAATTAATACTGCAGAATATTAAATCAAAATATATTTGTAAAAACCTGATATTTTTGATTATGTGAAGAATGTCTAAATCGGCGAAGGACACTGAGATAAAACTCTGAATCATTATCTGTATTATTCTCATGTGAATTGTTTCGATTTGAATGTCTCGAAATTTTACTTGCTTTGTATAGCGTGATGTTATATATCATTTTAATAACTTGGAATTTTATTTATGTGAATAACATGAAATTATGTTTAATTTAAATAACTTTGAGTTATATTAAATTTGATATCTTGAAATATTTACTGCTGATTGAATTGTTTTGATTTGATGTCTTTGATTTGAATATCTCAACGTTTTATTTTATTTAAAGAACGTGAAGTTTTAATTGATTCGAATAACTAAAATTCCATTTCATTTGATTATTAAAATTAAGAATCTTAAGAATGAATGAACTTTCAAAGCTTAGAAAGGTCAGAGGAGATAATCCTTATCCGAACGGAAAACGAATTATCATCCTTTATAGTAGACACAGCTCAATAGGATGAAATGGCTCATTTTGAAAACTTTTCATAATCCATAAGGTAAATTTCATTTCTGACTAGCCGCCTTCGATTACCAGCTAAGTAGCCGGGAATATGATTTCAATTCAATCTTGCATAATCTTATATTGATGGTTCTTTCAACAACGTAATTTTAATCTTCAGATTGTGGTAGATATCTAACCAATGTTCTATTAGTGACCATGTGCCTCTTCTGTTCATTGTCTATATAAATGTCCTAATGGTGTCAAATAACTGACCATGTCAACTAACCTTTAATTCAACGATGTTGGCATTATCTTCACTTTCTTATTCCTCTTGAAAAATATGCATTTGATTTCAAAAATAAAATGACGGCCTGCTAGCTGGATTTAAACATGTTGGAAAAAGAATAAAAACAAAGCAAAGTAGTTAGAAAATAAGAATTCTGGGACTTTGGGGGCAGGGGGAGCCACCAACTCAGCCACCCGCCACCAATTCCACCCGACTTGACTATCCCTCCATACCACCAAATTCCACCCGGGATCAACCTCTTCTTAGATTAGAGAAGGAATTAAGATAAGGAATGAATTATTTTTTTTCGAACTTTGAAATTTTTTTACGGAATTAGATTTTTTGACAGATTTCCATTAAACCGCGCAAGATTAGATAACACTACTCAATTGAAAAGAATATAATCTTATAAAAGACATCTTAGGTCGATTGACATCTGTCGAGATTAATATCTAAAGGGTTTTTTTTAATTAGAAAAAAGGTTTTATTTTACAGGGATTCGAAACCTGAGCAGAAATATTTCTTCTACTTAAGTTTGATTTTATTGACTTAGATTTCTTTTCACAACAGATTTTCATCAATTCAATCATAACCTGTCATGTGTGTATTAAAATAAAACATTTAAATATAAAATAAACATAATAATTTGATACTTACAATCTTAATTCCATTTTTTCTGTTTTTTTAAAGACTTTGAATTTTCTCGGCTTTTGAACAGATTTTCATCAATTCGAGTTAAACTTTCAATCTTATTCTTTTTTTCAGACATGCCCATTTTTCTATTTATATTTTTTTCGTTATCGAATAAAGTTTTTCATTTGTTTTCAAGAAAATTTCAAAACTTGTGCATTCTCTGTTCTTAAATAACAAAAAGTTTACTTAGGCACTAATTCATACAAAATCTTTTGAATTAAATCAATAATAATAAGAATAAAAAGACGCAAAACTATTTTAAAGTTGGCTGCTTAGGTGAAATATTGTCTCAAGTTAGACAAATAGCGTTCATTTTAACGTTTGAGAGTTGCTCAAGAATTTAATATGCTTCAGTCTTTCATTTAAAATAAAGAAATGTTTTTAACTTTGAAGAAATTTTAGCATTCAAAAATGATGTCGATTCTCAGTTTTTATCAACATATGTTTCTAACGAAAGTACTATCTAATATTAACATACAAGTGCGCATGCGGCAGGCTATCTTTTGGAATTCTTGTATGTTAAGATTAGATAGTACTTCCGTTAGAAACATAAGTTGTTAAAAACTGAGAATCGACATCATTTTTGAATGCTAATATTTCTTCAAAGTTAAAAACATTTCGTTATTTTAAATGAAAGACTGAAGCATATTAACTTCTTGAGTAACTCTCAAACGTTAAAATGAACTCTATTTGTCTAACTTGAGATACTTTTTCACCTAAGCAGCCAACTTTAAAATAGTTTTGAGTCTTTTTATTTTTCAAATGGATCGAAAATCAAAATTTTAAGTTTAATTTCAACACATTTCATAATGCAGAGAAAAAATCATTCATATCCAAGAAAGATTAAATAATTGTTAACGTTTTTGCTATTGGAAGAAATATGTTCAAGTTGCAAAGTAAATTTAGTCAGAGCTAGCTAATTA
This sequence comes from Araneus ventricosus, assembly GCA_013235015.1. NCBI lineage: Eukaryota > Metazoa > Arthropoda > Arachnida > Araneae > Araneidae > Araneus > Araneus ventricosus. The sequence continues at coordinate 36,341 of BGPR01004969.1, forward strand.
GAAGGAAAAATTGTAATTTATGAATTTGAAAAATTAGTTTGTGAAATAAAATAATATTGAAAGAAGTAACATTTGAGACTATACTCATGGAATAGTTTAAACGATCTTAGTATAATTAGTCAATATTTTAAAAGCGATCATTATTTGATGATTCCAACTTCACTAAAGTATGGACTAGAATGGGGATTTTGCGAAAGCATGCATGTCGAGTATTGCAAAGAAATTAATCTCAATTGATAAGTTTTCTTTCTTTCTTGGAAAGTAATTTTTATGCTTTTTTTAATTCTTTCTTTGCTGTTGTTGTTATTAAATATAAAAAGTTAGACATTTTGAAAATTGACACTAACAAAGTAAAAATATTTTATTATAATTGAATTACAGTAGAACATCAATTATTTGAATTAAATGCAGATTGAATCAATTAGGATATGCGAAATTTGAATGATGGAATAAAATTCAGAAATTAATTTTTTTTAAAAATTAAGTGTAATTCATGAATTGTGTTCAGCATGCATAGAGTATGGAAAACTGGAAAATTGCGAGAGAATGATATGAGAAGTCCAATTTAAAGTTTTGAATGAAGGCTCAACACATATATATATATGAATAAAAACTATAACTTATGAGTGAAAATTGTAAAAATTATGAATTTGCATGATATTTGCTAATTCATATAATTAGGGTTTCATTGAAGCTGGTATATATTTCCTCAAGTTGACTTATTAATTATAGTAAATTTTTATATACTTAAAACTTACAATTAATTAAGCCCATTAGATTTTGTTAAAGATTTTTCTAGAGCTGTGCAAGTTTTTCTCTAATTGAAATTAGTGTTTTGAAATGTATTTAAAGTTCTTATCATTATATAAATAGCTATATTATCCATGATTAGTGAATATTGCAGATTTTTCATAAATGTGATTGAGTGGTAAGTGAATATCTGAAAGGTGTCAATTTTTCAGCATTTGATTTCATCTTGTTCAGTCATAAACTGCAGCCACTTGTCTTGATGTAACACTATAAAAGACAAGGCAGTTTCTAAAGACGCATCTACTTTAGTGACTATCTTTCTTTTCAGGACTGGGGAAGTGTATCATTAATCGTCAAATGATTATGAATAATCAGTTGGAAGAAGTAAACGAAGGTTTGTTTTGATTTTCTCAACATATGTTGCCATCGATGAAAATCAACAGAATATGAAAGCTCTTCATATGTTATGGCGGTATGTTTCAAATGCTATCATCAATAAACAGGAAATGATAAGGGCAATAAAAAAATTACAGAATGAGGTGAGAATTTATTTCGCAATTGTAACACTTAAATGTGCTGGATAAAATGGTCATTTGCTAGGTCATGGGACTTTGATGCATCTTTCAAGATGCAACGTAAGACAGCAACTTGGCCAAAACTTTCAAATACCCTACAATAAATTAGATCTCGTTATTCCTAGATCTTTAATATCATATATTAATTTCGAGGAGGAAGAGTAGAATCACTAATGAATTAGTTGGTCATTTATAATCTATAGTAAATAATAATTTAAAAAATATTGCCTCTTGTATAGAAAAAAAAGCATTTCTTTTTATATTTTCAGAAGTTTTAGAGTTGTAGGAGGATGTTAGAGATTGTAAATGATGCGAGACACTTTTCAACTTATAACTTCAAAGCAATTGTATCAATCAAAAATGCTAAAATTGTTTGTTATGCTAAGGTGATAATTCGTACAATGTAGAATATTCTCTAAACTTTAAACATAAAATAATTAGTGACTTAGAGAACATATATGGGGTAAAAACACAACCTTTTCATCATTAACCTTGTTGGCGCATGCGCGCTCCCGACTGGTCACGTGTTAATTTAGTGTTCTGCGAGCAGCCGCCGAGAGTGGTGTGATATTTTTCGGCTCTCGCAATGAGAAATAAACGAGTGTCTACAGTCCACCTTAAGTGTATTTTGTGAAGTTATTTAATTAACTTGCCTGAGTGTGTGATAAATAGAAATCTGAGCTAAGTGACGGGTCCAAACCTTCTATTTGAGAGAAATCACTGTCTTTGTGTCTTTTATGAATAAAATAGGCATTGCGTATAAAATATACTTTCTTGATAGAGTTTTGATTTATGCTTGTAGAATTAAGACATGAGTAGAAAAAAAATATTCATAAAAACATCAACACAAGTTTGATATTTAAGGAAAAAGAAAAAAAAATTATAAGAAGGTATATGTATAAGACTTGTTGCATAAAAATTCCAACAACAGAAACAGGGTATTCAACTATTTGCATTGAACTTTTAAGTTTAGATAGTTTTCATGAAGTTAAAATGTTTTATTGGAGAAATATATATAATATTTTTTAATGAAGAGATGAGTGGAGAGATATGTTCCTATAATTGAAAAAAAATGTAAAATAAAATGTTTGCATAAGAAGAAAAAATAAGTTCTTGAAATAAAAGTAGATTCTCTTGTTGTAAAATGTTTTCAAAGTAATCACACATTTAACAAAATTCCAAGTCTGAAAAGAAGGATAAATTTATCCAAAAGTGGTTTATAGTTTCATCTTTTACAATTCCCAAAACTGAAAGAAAAATGAAATTACAAGCTTCGTGAAAGCGTGTGGATATTTAAGTGAATGCGTTGAGTTCTATTAGCATGTGATAGCGAGTAATTCATTTTCTTAAGACTATGTTGGAAGATTCTCGATAAATTTTATCAACGAGTGCATTATTAGCATGAGATGGTTAGTAATCCATTTTCTTAAGGCATTTGATAAGGAAATAGTCATGTGATTAAAAACATTTTGGAACTTATAAGACAGATAAGATATAATAATGAGAAATAAATGCAGAACTTAATTAGACACGTTGGTGTGTTCGTGATATAAGGGAATGCAACAGTCACTTTAAAGACGGAAAAAATTAGAATATATATATATATAAATAGTTCATGTTAAGGTTAATAATTCATAAAAACGATTAATTTTCTGGAATGAAGGTAAGCTTTGAAAAATTCTTAACAAATTATTTTTTCTTTAATTTTCCTGAAAAGTGCGAAATAGGATAATTATTTTATGAAACATGGAAAAACTGAGATGTGAATGAAAAATTTTAATATTATTAACAGAAATATATTGATATATGTGAAAGAGTGCTAACAGAATCAAATATTAACATGCATAAACAAATATATGTCAAAGACTTGTTGTATAAAAATTCTAACAACAGAAATAGGGAATTCAACTATTCAAGTCAATGCATTGAAATTTTCGTTAAGTTTAAATGCTTTATTTCATCATGTTTTAATTTGATAGAAAAAAATATATGTGAAGTATCATACAGTTAACATAATTCCAAGTCTTAAAAAGAAGGATATAATTACCAAGAAGTGGTCAACAGTTCTATCTTTTGCTATTCTCACAAGCCTAAGCGATTTTTAATGATTACTTTTATACTTCGCCGATAATTGTATTAGTCATTGGAAAAAAAATATGTTCAAACGTACATTGAGTTTGAAATTACAAGATTCATGAAAGTTTGTGAATATTTATGTGAATGCGTTGAGGTTAATTATGCTTTAAAATTGTTAATTTTCTGTTAATCTTTGAAAGATTGTAATTCAGCTGATGTAAACTATGTGTGAGAAAGAATGATTCAATAAAGGTGTTTGTTTGTTAAAACATTGTAAAAAGTTTTAAGTTTAAGAAAATTCGATCTCGAAGTATTTGCATGAGGTTTAATTCTTTAAGCTAAATAGTTTTTTTTATCTGAAACAGTCAGCTTTAAAATAGTTTTATGTTTTGATATTTTTGAAACTGGTAGAAAATTGGAATTTTAAGTTCAATTTTAAGAAATTTCACTAAATAGGAAAAACTTAATCAAACCAAAAAGATTTTTAATATGATTGCTTTTATACATTGCCAAATTAATTGCATTCGTCATTGAAAAAATATTTTCAGAAGTATAGTGAATTTGAAGCACGTTAAAAAATAATTCATCAAACTAGCTATGTTTCATGTGGGATTGACATAGAGTAAGCAATTATTAGAATGATCTATGTGGAATATTCTCAAATGACAAAATAATCTGTGACATAGAGAAGCAAACGCAGACGTGGCGACTCTTTTATCGTTATTCGAAATAAATCTCAGACACACGCGCACATACATGCACACACACATTCATGCACACACACTCATGCACACACACACACACACACTTCATAAATTAAATATGCATGTAGAAAAAAGTTATTTGGTCTTTAAAATTGCCGAGATTAAATTCATTTATATGATGTATGTAAAAAGAAATTAGAATGTAAAACATGAGTTTCATTAATTTATTCAAACCTAAGAGATTTTCATTTTTCTATAATGTTATTGATAGAATATTCTATGATCGCTAGAGAAAATATATATAATTAATGAAATTGAATAAATAGTTTGTGGAATAAAATAAGATTGAAAGAAATAAGGAATTAATGAAAAAGCCATAATAAGTTCGTGAAAGCAGAAATCTCTCGAAAATTTTTTAAGTATCGAAAGAAAGATATGTTTAATTAGTTAATAGACGAAAATTTTTGATTAGTGGAATTTATATAGTTTCAGAATTAAGTATGATGAAAGATCTTTAAATTTTTAAGATAAAATAATTTGTGATGAGTTTATGCATTTGTGAGGTTTAATGTATCCTTTTCAGCGTCATTCGAAGTAAATTGCAAATCTTTATAGATAAGTTATATGTTCAACCGAAAAAAGAGTAATCTTTAATGGTTAATATTAATGAAGCTATTTTGTCGATGTTGAAGTGAATTCGGAAAAAAACTTGATTTTATAAACAAAAATAATAATGCCAACACTTTCTTGTTCAAGAAGCAAATTTTCCATTAAACTTTAAGAGAGTTTAACGTTTTGTTATTCTTGAAGTAGTTTAAAACGGAATTTTAAGTTAACTTATTCAAACTAAGAGATTTTTAGTGCTCTTGTATGTTATTGTTAGAATATTCTAAAATTGTGTTTGTTAACGGAAAAAATAAGCTTAAAATGAAGATTGAAGTTGAATTATATAAGAAAAATAAATCGAATTTGGTTCATTCGAAGAATTATAAAATTGATTAATTCAAAAGATTTTGTATGAATTAGTGCCTAAGTAAACTTTTTGTTATTTAAGAACAGAGAATGCACAAGATTTCAAATTTTCCTGAAAACAAATGAAAAACTTTATTCGATAACGAAAAAAAATATAAATAGAAAATTGAGCATGTCAGAAAAAAAAGAATAAGCTTGAATGTTTAACTCGAATTGATGAAATTCTGTTCGAAAGAAGAATTCTGTTCGAAGTCTTTAGAATAACAGAAGAAAAATGAAATTAAGATTGTAAGTATCAAATTATTATGTTTATTTTATATTTAAATGTTTTATTTTAATGCACACATGCCAGGTTATGATTGAATTGATGCAAATCTGTGAAAGGATGTTGTGAAAAAAAATCGAAGTCAATAAATCAAACTTAAGTAGAAGAAATATTCATGGTAAGGGTTCGAATCAATCTGAAATAAAACCTTTTTTCTAATTAAAAAACTTTAGTTATTAATCTTCTAGATGAATTAATTATTAATCTTCTTTTCTTCAATCTAGATGTCAATCTACCTAAGAACACTTTTATAACATTATATTCTTTTCAATTGAGTAGTGTCATCTAATCTTGCGCGGTTTAATGCAAATCTGCCAAAATTCAATTAATTCGTTATCTAGTCTGAGAAGGGGTTGATCCCGTGGGGCCCTTGGTGGTAGAGAGAGACAGTCAAGTCGAGTGGAATTGGTGGCGGTTGGCTGAGTTGGTGGCACCCCCCTGCCCACGAAGTCCCAGAATTCTTATTTTCTATCTACTTTGCTTTGTTTTTATTCTTTTTGCAACATGTTTAAATCCAGCTAGCAGGCCGTCATTTTATTGTTGAAATCAAATGCATATTTTTCAAGAGGCATAAGAAAGTGAAGATAATGGCGAAACGTGGAATTAAGGTTTACTGGACATGGTCAGTTATTTGACACCATTAGGATATTTATATAGACAATGAACAGAACAGGCACAAGGTCACTAATACAACATTGTTTAGATATCTCCCACAATCTAAAGTTCTAAATTACGTTGTTGAGAGAACCATCAATATAAGATTATGCAAGATTGAATTGAAATCATACTCCCGGCGACCAAGATGGTCACCGAAGGCGGCTAGTCTGAAACGAAATTTGCCTTATGGATTATGAAAAGTTTTCAAAATGAGCCATTTCATCCTATTGAGTTGTGTCTACTATAAAGGATGATAATTCGTTTTCCGTTCGGATAAGGATTTCGTCTAATTTTTAATTAATTGAAATGTTAATTAAAATTTCAAGAATGGCTCCTATTTACACATTCCCACCCTTCAGAGTATGTTTGTGTCATATCTCATAGCTCTAAGTCTAGCGGTCTGCCCTGTAGAAGAGCAATATACAGACATACACACATTCTCCTTTATTATTAGTAGAGATATAATTTTAATTTTTTTATGATATTTTAAGCGAACAGCATTCTAATTTTATTAGATCATTGAGCTCCTTACACAGGTAACAAAATAGTGCGAATTTCATAAAAATACTATTTTTTGGGTCATGAGGTTTAGTGCTACATTCATAGCTGTATTAGGGACGCGGTGGTCTAGTGGAAAGGTCTCGGCATCGGGTCGAAGGGTTCTAGGCTCGAAGCCCGATGTCAAAGAAGATCTGCCGTGAATGTGGTTCAGCTGCACGTCAAAACAAAAGTAGAGCGTCGAACGTTCCTCGCTTGTGTGAAGAGGAAGATTGGAGAGGGGATGCCAACCGAAGTGTCGTCCTTGTCAACTGACAATGGTTTAAAATTACTAAGTCCGTCCCAAAATAGTCCTCGTGTTACTTCAATACAGGACGTTTGTATAACTAAACAAAACTCAGAGTTTTATTAAATAGAATGCATCTGTTTTCATTTCATTTGAAATGCGAAAAATCAGTTTCTTTAATTTCATATTACACAGAAAGAGTAAAGGTTTTATTTAGTTACTAATCTCATTTGGGAATCTTTGCAAAGATTGTGACTATAAATTAATAAATTATATCCATATATTTAATTTAACAAAAATAAGATAGCGAATAAAAGAAGTGTAATTCAAGTAATAACACCAAAGCTTAAACGTTGCTAAAAAAACAAGCTCAATTTAACATCTTCAACTGAATTTGCAAGTGAAAATAACGAGAAATGAATAGCCTGTTTCAATCTTATATTTCCAAGAAATGACTGTATTTTTATGGGGAAAAAAAGATTTGAAATATTTATTGCTTAAAGTAAAAAATTGATTTTCTATATTACTTAATTCATTGTTTTTCAGCTTTTAACACTACAACCGGCTGGAACGTATAAATAGTAGAGTCAACGAAGGAAAAATAGAAAAAATAAATGGTGTAGTATTGAAATTTGACACATTTGTAGGGAATAGAGCCCTAAACAACATAATAAAAGTCCCCGACCGTGGGTGTTACGCGGGGGGTACAGGGGGTTTAAAGGGGGCGTTTTGAAGTTTTCTTAAATATCTCGAAAACTATGGGTTTTATGAAAAAACACCCAATCACAAAATTAAACTACATTAAATTTCCTACAAAAATAGTCCTGCATTCTTTCTTAGGATGAATGGCTTAGAATGTAGAGAGAGAATTACAATAAGTGGTTGATAAAGCTAGCTTCATTTTTAAGAAAGAAAGTTTTTATTTCAAATTGGCGGCTATCTATTATAGCATTATATCTATAACATAATATTATATATATATAATTACACATACCTACATAAAAATATGCATAAACACTTTTGACACTTGTTCGTAAATAAATTTCATTCGATTCTTCTACTTCTCGATCAAGTTGGAACTCCTCTTCTTCTAGAGGTGCACCATTAGTACAGATACCATGACAGGTGCCACAAACAGAACCACACTTATCAGTCACAACACAATCTTCACATAATAAACACTTTTCAGCCATTGACTCATACTGTGTATCTATAAATAATGCTAATATAACGCACGAGCACTAACACACACAGGAAACGTCTGTATTCGTTTGTTCTACTAAAACTGTTATTCCAGTATTCGCCCAGAGTTATACATTCTAGTAAAATCTGGAATTCCCCCACACATTTTTACAGTGAGTCCTCTCACCATATCCGGTCAGTTTACTACCAGTGTCAACATTCAAATGGCCACCGATGTCTGGGAACGAAATTAAAATACTATTCCCACCCTTGAATTACATTGATACCTAGGGGAGCTTTTATGTTAAACTCATCATATTTATGTATAATTAGATTATACTGTCTTAATATACTCATTCGGAGCGTTTAAGAACCATAAGACTGAATAGAAATGATCGTGTGGAGGGGAACGGATATGAGGGGAGGAAGTGTTGACGACTGCTATTCAAATATATTTGTCTCCCTCCCGTACCGACACCATCACTACTCTCAACAATACTTACATTTATAAAATTATTATATAGGCATGAGGTGCATCTTAAGGTTGTTACTTCGGCATTTTTTATTGATTTTACCATTACAATAAGGAATTTCAAAGATACTCACTTTTTCGACTCCCCATATATTCTAAACCATTGATGCTAAAATAAAGACGTAGGACTTTTCTTGTAGGGAATTTAATGTAGTTTATTTTCGTAATGAGAGTTTTTCTCTAGAACCCATAGTTTGTGAGATATGTTACAAAAACTGAAAAAGCCCCCTTTAAACCCCCCATACCCCCGCAACCCCCATGGGCGGGGACTTTTAGTATGTTGTTTAGGACACTATCCCCAACAACTGTTCCAAATTTCAAAACTACATCATTTTTTCTATTTGTCGATTTTTGGCCTTCTTTGACTGGACTAAAAGGCGTTCTTCGATTACTATTCTAAAAGCCAGCTCGCTAGTGTTTGCCACCTCGATCATAATAATCGAAACGGATGAACTGCTTGTCAAGGTCGCTTTGCGGTTTTCACGGGCAATTAGAATTTGGGTGGTCACTCGTCTTTGGGGGTGAAAAATTTGAAGAGAGAGGAATGGCGTTATTCCTGAGAACCAAAAATATCAGGATCGCTTGGTGATTTTGAACAACAAATATAGAATATTAGTACAGTACATTTAGATCAAAACCCAAACATCCAAAAAGAAAAGTTTTCTACAACGCCAAATTGTTTCATAACCTCCACGTTGTAAATGGTAAAATGTCACACGACCTTGAGCGTCGGGTTTCGGGCAGATGGGGTGAAATGGTCAATTTTCACAGTTTTTCGAAGATATCACGAAAACTATTCAGTTTTCAGATTACATTGGATTAAAAAAATTAAAGAGCGTGTAGTTCTCTACAAATACATAATTTTATTTTTCTTCCAGCTTTAATAGTTTCCTAGATAATAGGTCTGAAAGGGTGCCACCATCTTGGATTTCCTCTCTCAGTTTTAGTTTTTCTTGAATATCTCGAAAACCATTCAATATTCAAATTACATATGATTTAACAAATTCTTCAGTGTATATTTACCTACAAATGGATGTTTTGATTTTTCATTCAAGATTTAATAGTTTTTGAGATAATTGGTCTTAAAGTGGGTGAATTTGTAAAAACTCTTATTTGTCAGTCCTGTCAACGAAGGGTTTGAAAAAAAAATTAGATATTATAATTTTGAAAATTGGCACACTTTTTCATGAGGGGCTTTTGATGAACATACTAAAAGTCCGAAGCCCTGGGGGGGAACTCGCGCCACCTTCTTGGATTTCATACCCTCTTTTTTAATTTTTCATGAATATAAAAAAAGTATTCAATTTTTAAATTACGATTGATTTAAAAAATTAAAGAGCAGAACATTCACTACAAATACATACTTTTGTATTTCTTCTAGCTTTAATAGTTTCCAATGTAATGTGTCTCAAACTTCAACTCTATCTGGGATTTCATCACTTTTTAAATTTTTTTAAATATCTTGAAATTTGTTCAATTTTCAAATTTTATGAAATCAGAAAATTAAAGAGCGCAAAATTCCTACCAAACGCTTGCTTTTATTTTTCTTTTAGCCTTAATAGTTTCTGAGATAATGGGTCTCAAAATTTGTCACCATCTTGGATTATATCTCCCTTTTTTAGTTTTTTTCAAATATCGCAGAAACTATTAAAGCTAGAAAAATATAAAATCATGAATTTGTTTGGAATTTTACGATCATTAATGTGTTGTATTACATGTGATTAGAAAATCAAATAGTTTTCGAGATATTCAGGAAAAATTAAAAAAAGTGTATAAAATCCAAGATAGTGGTAAATTTTGAGACCCATTATCTCCGAAACTATTAAAGCTAAAACAAAAATAAAAGCATGCGTTTTTAGATAATTGTATGCTCTTTAATTTTCTTATTACATGTAATTTGAAATTTAAATAGATTTCGAAATATTCAAGAGAAACCTGAAAAAGGAGAATCAATCCAAGATGGCTATAAACTTTGAGACCCATTATCTCGAAAATTGTTAAAGCTGGAAGAAAAACAAAATTTTATATTTATAGGGAATTGTATGTCCTTTAATTTGTTAAATCAATTGTTATTTGGAAATTCAATATTTTTCGAGATATTTAGGAAAAACTGAAAAAAGGGGGATGAAACCCAAGATGGCGGTGAACGCTCACCCCCTAGGTCGGGGACATTTAGTATGTTCATCAGAAGCCCCCAAGAACAAGTGTGGCAATTTTCAAAACTATACGATTGAATGATTTTTTTCAAACTTTTCGCTGACTGGACTATCATCCAAGATTTTTTACAAATTCATCCGCTTTAAGACCAATTATCTAAACAACTATTAAAGCTTGAAGAAAAATGAAAGCACCCATTTGTATGGAATGGTACTCTCTTCAATCTGTTAAATCATATGTAATTTTAATATTGAATAGTTTTCGAGATATTCAAGAAAAACTAAAAAAGGGGTACGAATTCCAGGATGTTGGCACCCTTTGAGACCCATTTCCTAGGAAACTGTTAAAGATGGAAGTAAAATAAAAAATTGTGTTTGTAGAGAAATATACGCTCTTTAATTTGTTAAATCTATAGTAATTTCGAAACTGAATAGTTTTCGAGGTATCTTCGAAAAACTGTGAAAAATGACAATTTCACCCCCCCTCCTCCCGAAACCCGACTCTCTAGGTCATGTGACTTTTTACCACTTACTACGGGGAGGGTATGGAACAATTTGGTGCTGGAGATAACTTTTCTTTTTGGATGTTTAGGTTTAGCCGATTTTTAGGCTAATTGTACTGCACTATATAGGAATTTGAATATTTAGTGGTTTCATTGCAAATTTATTATCCTACAAAAAACTAATATACTTTTTTAAAACTGGCGTACATTTTAGTGAAACCAGGGAAGTCTGTCATGTTTACAGCGATCCTTAAAATTAATTGTTACTGGTTCGCATGACAGGGTTTGAATTTTCAAACGTTTCTTGATGAAATATGAAGAAATGTTCATATAATTTTTTTAAATATTGCTTTTATTAAAATGCAATGAAATGTATTTTTTTCTAGATACCAGCTTTATTAAATTATTTTTTTCTAAATATTAAAAACGCGGCTAATATTTATTTATAAAGAAAAATTTCGTTGGCGCAAACTCTTTGTATATAGATTTTTGTAACGCCTTTTATAATTTAGCCGAATGTAAATTTGAAACCTCTGGATATAATTATTTATTTATTTTACTTTTAGAGTGGTTTTTAGTAAGAGCGTTTTTTAACGTCATTTTTTAAAAATTATATATATATATATATATATATATATATATATATATATATACTAGCTTTTATGCCCGGCGACGCTCCGGATTAAAATACTATGTCTAAAATTTTTATCGAATAAACCAATTTTGTATAAAAAATTTTAATATATAAAATTCCTTAATCGTCCGAAATGTATTTCACTTAATCAATTTCAAATTTTTGTCATACATATTGAAGTATAAGAAATTTCTTGACAAATATTTCGCGACAAATAATTAAGTAGTTGATTTTACTTTAATAAAAAGCATTAAAATAAACCAGATCAATAGTTCTGATATAAACTATGAATCGTTAGCTTTTCAATTTTTCTTCAGTGTTCTTCCAGGTTTCTGTTAATATGTTCTAAAAACAATTTTCCATATGTATTGCTGTTATTCAACAATAAAAGTATTTGTTATTACAAATTGAGAATTTTATACGAAATTAAATTTTTAAAAAGTCATTGAAATGAGAGCAAGCAATAGAGAGGAAATGAAATTTGGTCACCAAGAAGCTATTTTTTTGAAATTTAATATAGAATAAGAATAGTTTTTGTGTGATAATATTTTCGAGACATATCGCATAAAAACGCAAAATTCTGTGTTTAATTTTTATTTAAATAAAGCATTAAATAACTTTGGGGATTTTAAATTTGAAGCTGATCTTTTACTTCTGATGTAAAATATTTACAAAAATAAAGGTTAAATACACAAATATAAAATTTCCATCAATGAAAGCGTAAAAGTTTGAAATTTAAAGTGGTATAAAATTATTTTTTCTGGTACAATTGGCTTCAAAGTTACTTAGGAAAAAGAGATTTCGTTCATTTCTAATTAACTCACTGTTTAATTATTTTTTAATTTGAAAAGTTCACAGGTATCTTCCCATTGTGTTAACTAACAAGTATACAGAGTTTGGTTGAATTTGGTGCAGTATTTAGGAGATATGGAGATACCCACATACATACATAACCACACACCTACAATGACTTATATATATAGTTTAATATTTCATTTAATCAAAAGATGTGTTATGCTTTAAATATATACAAATATTATTCTAAAAATTTAAATTAAATTCAGATTGCCTTATCAACAAGCATAGAAATGATATGCAAAAGATAGTTTGATTAAAGAATATTACACTATGAAAAAAGACAACTTCGAATTGGAATTCCAACAATCAAATGCCTATCAGCCTTGGGAACTGATATGTCGCATTAATCTAGATTTGTGGAGCCAACCCTCTGCGAAAGCCAGTTGTTGGGAAAACGACAAAATAGGGGAATAAATCCCGAAAACTTTTAAGAGAAGAACGAGAGAGAGAAAGTTTATAACTTATAACATACCAATTAAATAGTTATAAATATTGTTTGGACTAGAGCATTATCCTAACGACAGTTCCGCATTTAAAGTAAAAATATTATTTCTAAATTAAGCTCTTAATACTATAATAAAACATTATAAAATTATTAACTCGAAATTAAATTTAACCGTTTATAATAATATATATTTTTTGGAAATGTACAATAAATAAATATATGATGCAGTCTTGTTCTTAATCTAGTGGCGCCATCTACCTATGAAGTGATTTACTAAAATCTTTGTTCATTCCATTATATATGATCACATCAAAAATAAATCTTAAAGCATTTTAGTTTAATGGTGTTAAATATTTCTTATTAGCAAAAGCATACATGAAATTTTTGGGATACCCATATCTCATAGCATTTTCAAGAAATGTATTAATATAAGACTGCTGTTTTAATTTCACTGTGACTAAAATAGTGCTTCTATTAATATAATTTAAGAAGTTATTTCTATAACTGATTACTGTTTGTTCGTTTAAGAAGTAAGGCTGAAGGATAAATATTTTGCCACGTATTATTAAAAGTTCCATCATTAAAACAATAAGATCATCTAGATATCTGAAAGCCCAAGGATGAAAAAGTAAATAAATCTTTTCAAAATAATGAAGGAAAAGGTTAGCTGTAATATAAGAAAAAGAAGATCCTTGTGGAATGCCTTGAGATTGGACAAAAGCACTTTCCCCATTGTAAATGAAATTATTAAATATGCAAAAATTACATAATTTATCCCAATACTCAAAATAAATATTGAGGATATTTTTATAATAAAAAAAGTGTTAAGGACCTCTCGAAGAGTGACAAAAGGAATGCTTGTAAAAGATCTTTGAATTCGAAAATCTCAATAGAAGAAATACTGTCTTTATTATTGTGAATGAAATCAATAACCGGTTTATTATTGAGAATGATCCAAGTGAAACCTTCTGAACAAATGACATTCGGTAATTTTTTTAACAGATTAAAGAAAATGTATTCAGGTTGCTTCATGTACGAAGAAGCTCCACAAGTGAAAAAACGATAGATAATAAGATTTTTGTGGAATTTTGGAATAATATTTATGTAAGGAAAGCATAAATTATATTTCTTAATTTTGGAGAATTGATAGAAAGCAAGAATTTGCTAGGGAATTGTAATATTAAAATTAGACTTTTTGTAGCTGTCTGAAATTTGAGCATCCTTATCCAGAAGATAACAGTATTGCTGTGTGCATATAAAAGCATAGTTATTAAAAGCTTTGTAGATTGGAGTGATCATGAAATTACTTTTTAAATCTTCAATAGCAATTTTAATATTACAAACGATAAAATAATCGAAACAATTGGAATTATAATACTAGAAGGAGATATACTTTTTCAAAAGGTTAGAAAGATTCCATTTCCACTCAATGAAAAATTTAATGGGGATGGTAAAAAGCATTAGAAGTTTTTAAGCAGAAATCATCAATATTTTTCAGTAATTTATGCAATATGGAAGGAAGAGAAACCAGACAAATAGGTCTGAATTTTGGACCTTTTAACATGATATTTTTCCGATCTGTATTCTCTACTATGTCTAGATTACCAGTAACAATATGGCTAAAATCTGTGTCAATAAATTGAGAAAATGAGTCATTGTCACACAAACATTGCTGTTTTTTTTAAAGTTTTACAATGTCAAAAGAGGCACTATTTTATTGAAAATCATGTTTATCAAAATCATCAAAAGGAACATCATGTTTAAAAGTTTTTTACTCCCGGTCTTAAAGGAGCTAGAAGAAAAAAGTCGCCTCGGGATTAGAGAGTTAAAACCAAAAGTACGATGTGATATAATATTAATGCAAAGTAAAATTAAATTTTATGTACCAAAAGGACAGATGATGAAGTAGCAGTGTTTGCGGAGGGTGACGGTACAGACCGGCGTTGAAGGGGTGCAAATAGAGAATCGAATAAGAAGTTACGAGCTTAACTTTATTTGTTGCCATTGTAGAGTAGTATGTTGCGAACAATGAAGATTATATAGAAAAGCGACAACCATAGAAAGCGTAGAGAAATCAGTAAAATATGTAAAAAAGTGAACAATGTATAAAAGATGCGTTTTTGAGGTAAAATCTCAGACCTTATCGACTTGAATGACCCTTCTGCGAAGATTTTACTTTGTGTCGTCATAGCTCTGATAAGTAATCCTGTACTTACATCTTAAATCCATTAATCAGAGGTTCGCAAAGTGAGGATGGAATTTTATTAATGTTGAGGCTATTTCTTAATTGCATGATTTTGTTTTTGTCAAGATTAGGGTTATTGCATATTTTGTTGATTCTTATAAGTTGATTGATAATTGTGGTCGATTTTTTATGAGATATTAGAGTTCCAAAAAATAAATATATTAACGTTAAATTTGAATTCGTTTCTCTTGACTGAATGTAAATTTTTAAGTCGTTTTCGTAGTCTATGCATAAATCAAGAAAAATCGCTGTTGATTGATTGTTGCTGGTTTTAATTAGTTTGAGTTCTTCTTGCTTTATGATATTGCTAATAGAGCTGAAGTCTTGAAAATCACAAATTATTAGATCGTCAATAAATCGGAAAACAGAGTGGAGATTGAAAACGACAATACTTTCGAAGAACTGAAGAACGAGGCCATCGTTATCGCTTTTTTATTTAATATTCATCGTTCCCAACATACTATAATCCCCTGGCAACAGCCAAAGTTAAACTCGAAACTTGTAACTCGATACACTGTTTACATCCCTTCAACGCTATCTATCGTTATCGCTCTTCCTTTTAATCTTCATCGTTCACAACACACTACACTCCCCTGGCAACAGCAAAGTTAACCGCGAAAACTGTTACTCAACACCCTGCTCACACCCCTTCAACGCCAGTCTGTACCGTGGCCATCCAAAACACTGCCACATCAACATCCGTCCTTCTGGTACGTAAAATGTATTCTTACTTTGCTCTGATGTTATATCACATCGTACTTTTGGGTTTAATTATTAAAAATCCTCTCTCAGTTTTTGGTTTGACATTAGGGATGAAAAGCAGTGTTTTAGGTCTTACGGCGTAACTTATTTTAGTAAATTGTCAAACCTTTTACATTTTAGCAATTCACAATGACTTCATCCCCTTAAGAAAGGTTAGTTTGCTTTAATTGCGTTTTTCATTTCACGATTTATACTCTATCTACCATAGCGCTTTTGGAACTGCAGCTCTTTGGGCATTCATTCCGTATGTGATATATATTTTTTTTTCATCTGATACTATTCGCATTTTTATCTTTTTTCGGATATACTTTCAATTCGTTTTTTCATTTCTTTTTGAATTTGAAATGAAAGTTTGTTAAATTATTTTTATTTTATTGTTTTTCTATTATGTTTTTCTTGTTTTATGTTGGTTACTGAATGTTTATGTTGCAGCTCTTTAGCTCACAATTCCTTCAGTTTTACTCTCTATCTTCGGGTTCTTCTTATTATATGATATATATCTTCTTATTTTCTGAATCTTGAGAGACTGGCAAGATGGACTCACTCGCTTCAGAAAAGTCCAGTGCTCGGTTGCTTCCTTGGGGGCCATCGTGGATCGATGTCATGCGAACCCCGATATCCCATTTGCTTCTAATTAGTTCAGCTATGTTTATGAAAGTAATTCCTTTGGTTGTAAAGTAAAACAATGCAATCATTCCAGATGTAAAACTTCCCCCCTCTTTAACAAAAGTATCATCTCGTCTGATGGCACAATTAAAAATGGATGCAAGTGTTTTAGTGTAATTTACTATCTAAAATGCGGCGTTTGCGAAATGAGTTACGTGAGACAGACCAGCAATTCACTTAATTTAAGGATTAATGCACACCTCTTCAATATTAAACTGTATAAAAACACCGAAAAATTTAACACAGAATTTAAGCATTTCCATAAACACGATTTTAATCTCGCTTTATATTCCTTACATTATTCCAGATAAAATAACTAGATCTGAAATGGAAAATTTCTTTTAAAATCTAATTTAAGTCCAATTTAAATTTAATGCAGTACTCCAAGAATTTACGGATGTTTTTCCAATCAAAAATATAGAAGATAATAAAATGCTTTAAATATGATGCAAATATTGCTCGAAGAATCTTCAACTACAACTCCTTTTGTAAAGGTGTTAGGACCATTAGAAATAAAATTAATTAACTTTGCAATAGAGAAGAATATAATAAACTTGGGGACTCTTCTACCTGCTCGCTGAAGCTCGCCAATACACAGAAGGATTACGTTGCAATCCTTTGGGGTTTGCTACTGAAACCCTGCTCGCTTCACTAGCTACATTGAAGACACTGCGTGTCCTAGCAAAGTTGTTGTAAAATCTTTCTATATAATTACACCCCCTGCTCCATCCGCTCGCCAACCTCCAAGAATCACGTTGTGATTCTTTCAGGATCACTGTGTGATCCCAGCTCACTTTGCTCGCACGCCACACAGTTAAGTGTTTTTGCTAGTATTGGGAAATTATAAGTACACTAATTACTAAAAATAAAAGTAAATTTTAATTATTTGAAATTGCATTAACGCCTAAAATTAATTTTTAATCAGTTTCTACAATTCAAATCTTCCGGTAGTACAAACATATATATATATATACAATCATAAACAAATACAGAAACAAATGCAACAACCAATCAAGAAATTAATACGTTAATCGAAGAAATACTATTTCAAATGATGTAAACGTTAGGAAACGGATACTTTATGGTTAACATAAATTCTAAAAAATATTTAAATATGAAAAACTTCACTAATGCGATGAATGCGCCAATGCCGCAGTAAAACCGAAAAGTCAGAAATATTAACAAAAGAAGACATCAAAACCATGTCATAAAAGAAAAACCAAAACAACAAAATGGAATATAACGCTAACGTCCGGGACGCGTCATCAGCAAGGGAAATCCCGAACGAGCATTTACTTATTATCAGTGTTTTCTAAACACAAACTCTAGCAATAATGCTAAAAAGAGTTTGTTTCCTCGGAACACCAAACAAAAAAACAATAGTAAATATCAAGTAAAAAGTTCTTGTCTAATTGAAATAAAATAAATGAGACCAAATTTCAAACCAAAAATTCCAAAAAAAGTCGAAAAAAATTTTACTTTGATAATTAAAAATGTGATTAATTTTACAAAGAACAATGAAATTACTCATATCAAGACATATGACTTTCAGGACCTGTTCACTAGCATCGCATTTAATAAATTACAAGAGGTTTTAATGCAATATTACTATGACTTAAAGAGCTTATTAAACTGCACAGAAGCTTGTTGGTTAGATATAATCAATTTATGCGTCTTCAATAATTTCATCTCAAATAGCGAAAATATTTTCTTACAGATTAAAGGAATTCAACATGCATCTTGTTTTTCTTCTTTAATTGCAAATCTATTTCATTATTTTTACGAAAAAGAAACATTTTTACGTTTAAATTCATCTTTTAGATATGTAGATGACATCATAATTTTTAATTTTAAAGATTTTCCTACAGTTAATGGGGATATCTGTCCTGAGGAAATAAAATTAAGAAAAGCTAACGATAATAATATTAACGCTATTTTTCTTGATTTCTATATTGGCAGTTATAACGAATTAAATTTAAGCATTTACGACAAAATAAATGAATTTAAATTTAATGTTAATAGGTTTAACTTTTTTATTTCTAATATATCTTTTAAGATCTATAAAAACACAATAGTCCATCAATTACTAAGGATTAAAAGTATTTGTAACAAATCGGAATCATAGAAAAAGCAAATTGAACTTTTGAAGAACAATCTTAATTCCAATAAAATTCTCAATTCTCTTATTTTACTTTTATTCCACAGCGTTTTGTAGGTGAAAATACCGACTTGCTATATTTGACTTTGGTCTATTTTCCTTTGATCTATTGCATTTTACAGTTGGTCTCATTTTATTTACTTTTCTATTTTTATGTACTGAAACTCTTAGAAAAGTTTTTAAGACTCTTGACGGACAGTAAATGGTTTCTAAGACTTTTCACTCCTAGAAATATATTTACCGAAACTCATGACGTTAACTTTTAAACATAATGACCCAGTTCACGTCAGCACTTTTGAACGTTCCGTTGTGTTTGTGCCGAGTGCTTTTGCATCTGAATCCCGCTATTGTATTGTTTTTTAAAATTGTGGACTTTTGGGTGAGTTTTGAAACCTTTTTCTTCATTTTTGTTTCACATTATTGGTTTTGAAATTTGGTTCCATGTATTTTATTTCAATTACACATAAACGTTTTGCAATTTTAATTTGAAATTAGGTCTCATTTATTTCATTTAAATTAGACATGAACATTTTACTTCATATGTATTTGTTTCAAAATATTGTTTTTTTGTTCGGTCTTCCGGGGAAATAAACTCTTTTTAGCATTATTGCTAGAGTTTATGTTTAGAAAACACTGATAATAAGGTTTCTCCTACGCTCGTTCTGGATTTTCCTTTCTGATGACGCGCCTGGGACGTTAGCGTTATATTCCAATTTGTTGTTTTCTTCTTATGACGTGGTTTTGATGTCTTCTTCTGTTTATATATATATATATATATATTAACAAAAGAAAACAAAATCATGTCGCAGAAGAAAAACCAGAACAACAACAAAAAAGGGAACAAAACGCCAACGTCCGGGACACGTCATCAGCAAGGGAAATCACGAACGAATATAAATAAATTCGGTGTTTTTTTGCAATTGTTTCCGTTTTTGTATACATAAATATATATGTAAATGTTAGAATGTTCATATTTTTAATTCAAAGATGATTAAAAATCAAAATTAATTTCATAAATCAGAAATCAATCATTTAAAACTTCTTCGCATACATTTTTGACTATTTCTTCAACATTTTATTTCAACATAACTTAAGTTTAAAACTGATAAGATAGCTTTCTTCCAAATTTGCAAAAAAAATTAAAAACATTGCTTTTTCCACCAAATTTTCAAATATGCCCTATATACAATGAAATGTAGTTCAGAAAAGCTTCCCCACATGTATACATGATTATTCCAATAATTATTTAGTCAAAAAAGATATAGTGATTTTCTCAGTGCAGTCATTTGTGTTTTAAATCTCAGATAATTCTAGTTGTAATAGAATGATGTAAACCATCTCCTAACCTTTTAGATGAAAAAGGGCAGTTTAAAGAAAATAATGACTTCAAACATGTTCATATTAACTATTCAAAATTTTAACCCATAATTATTATTTTCTTTCAGCGTTCTATAATAGATAAGATAGCTTTTTCAAAAAGTTACCAAATCCTTTCTTTTTACAACAAAATTTTAAATATGTACTCTTTACTTTTTCTTTTTAATTTTAAATATGCACTGGCTATTGAGTTATTTGTTTCAGATTTATTACATAGATGGCGCCAGGATCTTTCAAGTGAAAATTTCCTTTTTAATAGACATTTTTAACTTTTTTTAATATTTTCTAGATAACTAAATGTATTACAATTTTTAATATAGTTTTGAGAATTTTAATATAGATATCTTAATAATTCATGATATCAGAAATTAATTATATTATTTATTCAATTATGCTGATTCATTGTAAGATTTGTGGTTGTGGCAACATGTGATGTCAATATGCATGGCGGGCTATATTGAAAGAGATGAATTCTGGTAAGTTTAAGAGGAGACACAGATTAGTTTATATTTATTGTAAAGTATGGGTACTTTATTGAATTATATATTTACTGTCTTTAGTGCAATATCTTAGTGCAATATAATGATATTTACATATTCTATCCTGATTTTTAGTCGTTTATATATAGTCATGCTTTATAGTTAGAATTAGTATAAGATTTTTCTTTCTAAATTCTTTCATGTTAGGGTAAGTTACCCTGTCTGTTTTTTCAACAACAATAGTAACAGGGATGGTTTGTAGAAGAAAATTAATTTAACCTGTCTAAAGCTTGTCCACAGCCAAGCTGATATTTTAATTGTTGAAAACTCCATTTACTTGGATTGCCTATTTCATTATTTTTAATAACAACAGTGTTCTTTTACTTGTTGACATATAATGTTTAAACTTGATTTTTGTTTATGGTATCATTAGTAATTTCAATTTATTAGATTTTATTTAAAAGTGATGTATATACCGTCTTTTGGTACCTTCCGCTCGTTTCTCCGTTCGGCGGTTCGTGAGAAGATAGCATGACATACATACACACAGACATACAAACACACAGTCGAATTTTTATAGTGTAGATTATAATTGATCAAATCAATGAATAAGGTAATTACATTACAGTCGGCTATTCCTTTGTTCTTCTGCTTTCTTTGGCTCTTCTCTCCTGGCTACGTTATGCCATGTCTGACAATCGGCTATTTCTTTGTTCTTCTGTTTCTTCGGCTTTTCTCTCCCGGCCGCGTTGTGCCATGTCTGACAATCCTCTATTTCCTTTTTCTTCGGTTTCTTCCGCTCTTCTCTTCTGGCCACGTTTTCCCATTACTGACAATAGGCTATTATTTTGGTCTTCACAACTCCAGCAAACAAAATTGATTTAACCTAGCTAAAGCTCTTCCAAAGCAGAGCTACTAATTTTATTGTTGAAAACTCCAAATACTTGGTTTTGACCTTTTCAATAGTTACAAGGGTTATATAGCTCATAGAATTGTTTTGCATGTGCTCCTTCCATGTGTATTGCATTTTTGTTTATAGGATAATAATTTTAATTTTGTTTAATTAAAGAATTTTAATTTTTGAAATGCATCTTGATATTTATTGTTTATTTTTTTTATAATCTACACTATTAAAATCCGATTGTATGTTTCTGGTGTTTAATTTATCAGTTTGGTGTACTATTAAATCTTTTATCGTTCCTGTTTTCTATTTCGTTTTATTTTTTCTTTTTCAAAACAAATATCATGCTCATCTGTTTTAATTTATAAGCATTATAATTCTCGCGTTTTCATTCAAACCAAACTGCTTTAAGGTAGTAAAAAGGCTAGAACTGAATGTTTTAATCCAACAAGAGAGGATTCAAAACAGATTTACGTTTTTAGGGAAGCTTAGAGACAATATTTGTAGGGAAAAAACAGAAGCGGGAATATGAAAAAATATGGAATTCGAGAAACGCTGGGTTATTAACTATAAGGTAATTAAAAGGTTGGATATAAAAATTTTAATTAAACAACATAGGATTCAAAGGATTTTTTAATTTTTGGGGGAACGTAACGTTTACGTTGGCTACAATATGTGTAAAAGAAATAAACCGAAGGCCGCCATACGAAAATTAGTAATAAAAAGACTAGATTTAAAAGAATATTTACATTAGTTGGGAAAAGTAAGTGATAATAGTTGTTGAAAAAAACGGAGCCGGACAAATGAAAAAATATGTATCCCAAGGCCTCACGTGGTCTCACATTTCTCCGACCGGGAATATCCCATTATTCAAGATTGCCCGTGCAACGCCGGGCCATGCAGCTAGCACGGTGTTGCAAGGGCAATCACTCATTTTGAAAAAAATAAAACGAAATAAAAAACAGAAACGATAAACGATTTAATAGTACACCAAACTAATAAATTAAACACCAGAAACATATATTTTCGTCTTGCCCGTATTTGAATAATAATGAAAAAAACGGATAAAAATGAAAAAATATTTTCCCCAACAAACGTAAATGTTGCGAAACACCGTACGTCAAAATGGAAGAAAAATGCAGGAAATCGATTTGTGTCATTGTTAATAAATCCAAACACAGAAGCTCGCTCAAAAAGAAACATCAACTTCCGTTAAATAAATAAAAAATGCAACACTGGATGTAAAAACTAATAATAGGGGAAAAAAGAATCCGCCTTGAATGAATTCACCATGCTGCCAATAGATGACAGCACGTCAATTTAATAATTTTGACGTTCTTAATTAATATCTTTCTAACTAATAACAATTTCGGAATTTAAATAGTCGAAATGGATTCCTTGGATTATTTACCATCTTTTGGTACTTATGGCTAGTTTCAGGATTCAGTGGTTCGTGAGAAGATAGAAGGACATACATACATACATACGTCTGTTGTCGTTGGAATTTTAATAGGATAGATGATTACAATTTCTATAAGGTGCTATCTCGAATAATGCGTCATTCCTTGAGGTCACGTGACACGTATTGTCTGACCAATGGGCCATTCCTTTTTCTTGTGTTTCCTTCGGCTTTTCTCTCCTGGCCGCTTTGTGCCATGTCCGACAATCCTCTATATGGCTGTTATTCCGTTTCTTCCGCTCTTCTCTTCAGGCCAAGTTGTGCCATTACTGTCAATAGGCTATTAGTTTGTTCTTCTGTCCTGGCCTTTTTTTGCTATAGTTGAAAATCGGCGGTTTCTTTCTTCGTCAGTTGCAGCAACCCTTCTATTACGTTTCATAATTGCCTGCTGTCTACAGGCAGCTTCCCCTGCAAGTCCTCTTTTTATTTTAGGCATCGGAGATAGAGAGAATGAAACAAAGCAAAAATAGTAACTTCCAAATATCTTGCGCGGGCTATCTCGAATATTGTTTCATTCCTTGGCGGAGAGAAGAAGTGAGGTCATGTGACACAAACGCTTGGATAAACCAGCGTTGCTGGGGATAAATATTTTTTCATATTCCCGTATCCAGTTCATAAACACACGAAGCAATATACATTACATATATACGTGGCCCGGCGTTGTACGGTCTATGTCGAATAATTCGTCGTTTCCTGTCGGACCGAAGAAGTGAGGTAATGAGACACTTACCCAACATTCTCACCTAAATAAATAAGGAGTGAAGAACAGTTCTAACTGCATAAAAAATTTGTATCTGATGGTGATTTTGTCCTTCAATAACATTAGACGGCGTTTTCTTGCATGCTGTACCATGTCTGACAATCGACTATTTCTTTGACCTTCTGTTTCTCCAGCTCTTCTCTCTTGGCCACGTTGTGCCATTACTGACAATCGGCTATTATTTTGTTCTTCTGTTTCTTCCGCTCTTCTGTCCAGACTACATTGTGCCATGGTTTCTTTCTTCGTGAGTTACAGCAACCCTCCTTTCACGTTTTCTAATTGCCTGCTGTCTACGGGCAGCATCCCGTGTAAATCCACTTTTTCTTTTAGGCATCGGAAAAAGCGAGAATTTAACAAAGCAAAAATAGTAACTTCCAAATATCAGCTTAAAATAGCAGCTACCAGAAATATTTAAACTTTATCAAATCAATGAATAATAATTAAAATCACTAACATAACTAATCTTTATCTTTCGGCAAATAACTTTATAGAAACAAAACTCGCCTATAAATTCGTTAAAATGATTCTGCTTCATATTATTTCACGGGCTGAAAAAGAATTTATACACTTCCACAACAATACATTTTTTATTTCTGTCAGCGTCACTTTTTTATTGTTGTTGTAACAATGTTCTTTAAAATAAACAACTTCAACAATAAAATATATTTTGAATTGCGCTGCAACAATGAAAAGTATTGTTATAAACTCTCCGAAACAATGAAAAGTATTTTTGTAAATTAGTTTTTAATTAATATCTTTTTCACTAATTAAAATTTCGGAATTTAAACGGCCGAAATGGATTCCCTGGATTATTCCCCATCTTTTGGTACTTACCGCGCGCTTCTCCGTTCGGCGGTTCGTGAGAAGATAGCCGGAAATACATACATACATACATACAATCAGATTTTATTAGTGTAGATTCCATGGATTATTTTCTATCTTTTGGTGCCTAAACATATATTTTCGTCTTGCCCGTATTTGAATAATATGAAAAAAACAGGATAAAAATGAATAAATAATTTCCCCCAACAAACTCAAATGTTTCGAAACACCGTACGAGAAGAAAAGAAAGAAAAATGCAGGAAAACAATTTTTGTCCATTCTTAATAAATCCAAACACAGAAATTCGCTCAAAAAGAAATACCAACTTGCGTTAAATAAGTAAAAAATGCAACACCGGATGCGAAAACTAATAATAGGGAAAAAAGAATCCGCCGTGAAAATGAATTCATCATACTGCCAATAGATGGCAGCAAGTCAATTCATTCATTTTTAAGTTTTTAATTAACATTTTTTAACTCATTACAATTTCGGAATTTAAATAGTCGAAATGGATTCCTTGGATTATTTTCCATCTTTTGGTACTTACAGCTAGTTTCGGGATTCAGTGGTTCGTGAGAAGATGGAAGGACATACATACATACGTCTGTTGACGTTGGAATTTTAATAGGATAGATGATTACAATTTCTATAATGGGCTATCTCGATTAATGCGTCATTCCTTTAGGTCACGTGACACGTATTGTCTGACCAATCGGCCATTCCTTTTTCTTCTGTTTCCTTCGGCTCTTCTCTCCTGGCTACGTTATGCTATTTAAGGGTTTCTTTGCACTCTGTGGGTTGGAACAGAGAGGAAATCTTATTCTTTACAAGACACGGTCCTTTTCCGGCATACTTCAGCAGGTTTAGGATTGATCCAACATCTAACTGTAGCTGTGGTCAGGAGGGTACCACGCTGCATTATGCCACAGAGTGCATCCTTACCATCTCCTGGCACCTACGGAAACCAGCCGAACATCTGCAAAAGATTTGGTTTGGAAGAGTGGCGGCCAACCAAAACTCAAGGTCTAAAATTCGAGCTTTAGTAAGACATATTATGAACAATCAAGAATTATTTAGACTGAATTATTCAATTATCTAATCAGTTTTATTCATATGTATTAGTAAACGAGAAATATTATACTTTTGGTCAGTTTTAAAAGTGTTAAAGTATTAATGTATTAGTGAATCAGTGCAAGCATTCGGGCATTAAGTTTTCTGAACAATTTTATAACTGTTCCATTCCTGTCCCAAGGCAGAGATCTGGTAGGTACCGGCAAAATGACAATTTCTTGGTAATGCAAGGAAATTAAGTTCATAGGAACAGCGTCTAAAATAGGTGAAATAAATCAATAACTTCATAGTTTTAGTCGAAATAGTCAGGAAGCAGAATTGAAACCTCATGTACATGAATGTAGAATACTGTATAGCATAGTAAATACATTATTTTATTTTGTGTGAAATTTTCGAATAAAGTTGTTCGGTCAGCGGTGTCTGGGAGCGTTGGGGGCCCCGTGTGTGTGTGTGGGGGGTTGTTTACTTAATCCGCACTGCACCCAATCAAACTGGTGTAATAATCTAGGTTATAGGTACCGGGGGTGCAGGCGGCGTTATATTTCTTTGTTCTTCTGTTTCTTCGGCTTTTCTCTCCTAGCCACGTTGTGCCATGTCTGACAATCCTCTATTCTATGAACTATATAACCCTTATAACTATTCAAAAAGTCAAAACCAAGTATTTGGAGTTTTCAAAAATAAAATTAGTAGGTCTGCTTTGGAAGAGCTTTAGCTAGGTTAAATCAATTTTGTTGTATATACCATCCCACAGAGAAGTAGAATCAGAGGTCTCACTTCCATAGACCTTAATTTCAACTTTTTTAACATTGCGTTTCACATAGACAGTACGCCACCAATGTGCCACAATGGAACTAACCAGACGTTTCTCTATCGTCATGACAACGATGTAAACAGTTATTTAAACGTCAACGTGACGTCATTCTCACGCGAGAGGAAGGGAAGACGTTTCTCTATCGTCATGACAACGATGTAAACAGTTATTTCAATGAATTTTTCGACGTTTTGTTTTCCAACGATTATTTAATTTGAGAATAGCCGATTTCTTTTGATATTTGATTAATTTTACTGCCTAAATAGTAAAATTCTGAAATAACGTTTTTCTCACCAATTTGAATCTCTCTTTGTAGAGTACCAATAATTTAAAACATATGGATATACAATTTAAGAAATATTAAGTTTATTTCAGATAATTTTTTCTTTCAGAAAAACAGAAATAATTTATCTCTTCGTAGAGTACCAATAATTTAAAACATATGGATATATAATTTAAGAAATATTAAATTTATTTCAGATAAATAAATTACATTTATTCTTTAACAAGAAAAGTTCTTTCCAATCAAAATTTTTTTAATTCCAGAGGAAATTATTTTTTGATAAGTTAATATTATACTATCTTTTTCAGAATATGATGAAACAATAAATTAATTTTTCATAACTACACATTCATTCTTTTTAAAGATAAAAAAAATTAAAGAATGTAATTTTAATACAGAAAA
The DNA here is from genome assembly GCA_013235015.1 of Araneus ventricosus. Taxonomy (NCBI): domain Eukaryota; kingdom Metazoa; phylum Arthropoda; class Arachnida; order Araneae; family Araneidae; genus Araneus; species Araneus ventricosus. Next base: position 63,690 of record BGPR01004969.1, read on the forward strand.
TTCATTTGCAACGTTAATATTTATCAATTTTTGTATTCCCCAGTAAGAAATGAATAATGTTATTTAGTTTTGCACCAAGATGCTATAATAAATGTCAAAGACTCAAAATAAAGCACACTATTTTATTGAGCAAGCATAATTAGTAACAAAATATTATGAATAAATGACCTTTTTAATAAACCCCAAAAGCTGAGCATAATGGAATGACCTTTGAGCCTAGGGTGGCCCTACCAGGAGTTTAAATTCCCAACGCACTTCGCTCATTCTACTCAGCATAGGGATTTTTGATTAAAAACCATAGACAGAAATTTTTCAAATACACATGCCAGCTGAAATATAGGAAAATTTAAAGCAGCATTAAGCTTATATCTGTACGACTTTTAACCCTCTGAGTGTTTCACACGTATTTCTACGTTGACCTTGGACAACCCCAAAATCGTTAAACACGCATTTCAACGTGTGGTCGAAAACACCCCGAAATCGGTTTGCACTGAATTTTACGTTCATTGTGAACTGTCTCTAAAGTGTAACACACGTACTTTTCCTAATTTCTTACCCCCCTTTCTTGGTTTGACATCTTGATTGATTATCCGGGGAGAGCACAGGTCAACACAATGAAGACTGATAAGGATGTACTTACTGCAAATTGGAGATGGCACATTATCCGAAACCCCACTCTCCCCTGTGGTGTGGGGAATTTTAATGCTATTTGCATTGAGGTTATATTTCCGGAAGAATTGCAGTGTCGGATTTTTTTTTGTTTAATGTCAGCCTGGTTTGATGCTATATTATGTTTCAAGTACTATTCTTTTAATACAATTTATGTGATATAAGATTTTTTTTCAATGCCTCAATGCTTTAAAGATCCATATCGAATGGTTACGTAAAATAGATAATGTGGTTTAAGTAAAATAGATTTTGTTCCAATACCGCATTCAAGCATAAAAAAATTGAAAGCCTAGGGGAAGCTAAGAAAATCTGCTATTTATATATAGTTGAACAGTGTTCTTGAATCAACACATTTCACCCACGTTCAACTAGTTTTATGATATTAATGTAAACTTCTTTCATATTAATAATCTCCATCTACTCATTTTTCATTTATAAAAATAGAGTAAAATTAAATTTTTGTCAAAAAATAGAGCAAGTTTTAAGGTATATGAAAATGATGCATTATTTTTATTGTTTTATCTTTCAGATCAAATCGAAAATTTCAGTTTTACAATTATTTCATTATATATGTATTTGATTTTTATTAAAAAAATTAATTTTCAGGTTTAAGTGTAATTTTTTAGACTAGAACAGATTTTAACTTCATTATTACAACATTTAGAAAAATATGTTTTAAATTCATAAAAATTACAATGAAAAAATTCATTCCGAAAGATAATTATCATTTTATTAAATAATTATTAACCGGAAATTTATTTTTTGGTCACTCTGAACTGAAAAAATAACGTACATGGAAATAAAAATTAAAGAAAGTGGAAAAAAATTTTATTTTTTACATTGTAAAATATTTTCTTTTTGTTAAAGGCAGGGGAAAATATAGTTTAGATGAAAACGTTATCGACTAAATTTAATGTTTGGGTGTGTGATCTTATCAGACTTTTAATAATTTTATTATGAGACTGATAATATCTGCAGCTTAACTCTCTTACGTTTATTTGAATAATCAATGAAGATGTTTATTTCTTGCTTAAAATAAAAGAAGACAAAAATATTTCTCAGAAAATATTATACGAATACTGTATTTGCGCATTAGTTCCTTGAAGCACAATTTTTTTCCTGATGTGTTATTAAGCATTCTTCTATAAATGATTAAAACTATATAGCTAAATTGAATTGCTTTCGGTAAATGCATGCCAACTGCAAGTTAAATTTTCATTCATGCTCTGAGAAAAGAAATCCACTAATATATGTTAGAAACCATTGATACATCCAGATCCACTAATAACAACTTTGAAGACTGATCTTTCAGTAATAATAGCAGTCTCTGGCTTTGGATTATTTCAAAATATTACCGTCACCTGCCAGATCATGTGTTTTATTACATTATCTTATGCGTGCATGCTGTAATTTGTAAGGTGTAATTTTTTTTATAAAATTATGATTTATCTGCTCCATTTTCTTCATTCTGAACTTTAATAAATAATATTTCAACTGTAAATAAAATATTTATTTTCTATATGTTTTGACATTTTTTATTTTATTTAACTTATTTGAAGAGTAAAGGGTCAGTTTTAAGCTTGTTAAATTTGCTTTATATTTTCGAAAAGAACGGTACGATACGAAACGGCCCCCAAACTTTTTTGTATTCCTCACCGAGAACGGCCAAAACATCTATGAAGTGTCACTATTTTGTCGTCAATTAACAATTTTTACCAATGATACCATTTTAATAACTTTTACTGATCTTAAAGAGCACGGGAATTTTGTCAGAAGTATTTCTTCAATGAATCAATCATGCTATACCCACTGGCGGATTTTGTCAGTATGGGGACACAGGCGCAAAATTGCTGTGAGGCCCCTCCCCCTACCCAATGTCAAAAATTCATCTTCGGCTTAGTATTACGATATAGATCGAATAGGTTTTGAGGCCCCCTAGATGCACGAGGCGAGCGCCTCTAACACCTGTGCGAAAAATCGCCACTCTATATACCAGTCCTCTGCTACGACCTTTCTCAAACTGATTCTCTATCTGTTTATGTCACATGTTTTTCACGTACAGATAGACATAACCATCTGTTAAAAGCACTGTATCGGGGAACATCGTTGTATACTGCTGATACTAATCCTATTGAGAGTCTGATATTATCTGCAGCTCAACTGTGTAGAGATTATTTCAATTATCATTGAAAATTTGTATTTCTTCCTAGAACCCAAAACTGTTTCTAAGAAAATATTTCTTACTTCAGAGACTGCATTTATGCATTGGTTCCTTGAACCATTACAGTTTTGCTGATTTGCTATTAAGCATTATTCAATATGTGATCAAATCTAAATGCTTAAATTCCAGTGCTTTTGGTAAATCTTATACCAATTCTGAGGTGAATTTTAATAAATGCTATGAGACAAGAATCCACTATTATGTGTTACAAACCTTTGATATATCCGATATTAACAAGCTTAAGGACAGTTCTTCCAAAAATAATAGCAGTCTCAGGCATTGAATTATTTCCAAATTCCACCATCACATACTATATAATGTGTTTTATAGCAATATCTTGGATGCGTGTGCGTGTGCTGTAATTTGTAAAGTATAATTTTTTTATATAATTCAGATTTATCTACACGTTTTTATTTTCATTCTGAACTTGAATGGATAATTATAAAACTGCAAACAAGATATTTATTTTCCAAGTAGTATGGTATACATGAATGAGATATATAATTTAATTTCTAAAATTTTGTATAAAGAATAAAGTGTCATTTTTATGCTTATAAAATTCCCTTTATATTTAGTACGAAAAGACCCAAAAATGTTTTTGAATAGCACAAAAGGGAACCTGACTAATTTCGAATATGTGGTAGATTTTCCTCCCTATTCTTTCGATTTTACCAAGTTTGTAAAAAACTATCTGTAGAAAATAATTCAACAATTTTGTACTTCGTACCAAGGCCCATTTTCGTAAAATTGATTGAAAAAATGTTGATTGCTTTTACCTTCTCGTATACGTAGTATACAAAGAGAAAGTACTGTAATCATTGATTGTAAATTCGAATTTTGATATATCTCCTCGTTTTACACTTCGTGTTTCTGAATACGGTAACTCCTAAACGCAACCCTAATTGTAGATAAGGGTCCAATTTTCGTTTAAATAGGCTCAAAAAACTCTAATGCCCTGTCTAAACTCTAATATACCTTTCTTTTCGATAAAAAAGTTATAAATAAAGAATTAAATTTAATTTTGAAAATTTGGCCACGGGATGCTCTATGACCGGTACTATAGTATAAAAGTTTCAAATTTTGTTAATCTAGGTGAATTAATTTTCTGTTTATTATAATAAAAGATAATATCTTGCGTGCTAAATAACGGTATATGTATACGTTATTTCTTCTAACATTTAGTCTAAACGTAAACTTTATTTTGAGAATTATTAACTCGTGCTCTTAACAAGCATATAGTACAAGTTTCAGTAAAAAAGGTTTGTAGTATTAGTTAATTTAAAAGATTATTCAGGGGATAAGAAGGTTATTTCTAATCCTTCATATGTATTAATTATTACAGGCGGTTTTATAGAATACAGATTATTATGCGACTATCCATATAATAAGTATTTATGTGCATACAAAACGGAATAAAAACGGATTAATCCAGTTAAACACTGTTTATATTTGTGATTGTTTCTCAATTTTCTACCTTTTACGGAGTACTAAATCAAGAAGCAATATGAAAACTTTTATTGCGACATCAAAAATTAGTAAAAAATAATTATATATATATATATATAATTATTTTTTACTA
>BGPR01004969.1:84126-101801 GCA_013235015.1 Araneus ventricosus
AGCGTATTATAGGGAAGAGAAGAGCCGTGCTCTCTTCAGAAGATTGGAACAAGAATGTCATCGCTATTTCAGAAAGAGAGCTGGGTGTTTAGAAAGAAATTATTGTGTCGTTGCAAGAATGTTAAAGCATCGTAAAATCTATAGAGTATCATCACTACCTCTATGCACGTAAATTTCTTTTCTCCTGATCGATCATTCATCCCTTTCTTAGATGGCTTTTTGAATTTAGAAGGCTGATAGCTCCTCGGATCCGCAAGACTGCAAGAATATGACTTGAAACTACACCGCGGAACGAAATGCAGATGCGCCTCTCTGAAGACCCTGATAAAGAGAATTGCAAAGCCATTGCACGAATGCGAGAAAAGTTCGGAATGGAACGACACCCGTGAAAGTTTTAATAACTGAGGATGCCTGGTCTTCGCGCAGGTTCAAAAGGCACATTAGAAGACCTCTGCTATTAGGGCCAACGAGGAACAATTGGAAAGATCCACCATCTTTGCAAGAAATCGCCTGGAAAAGCCCTGCAACAAAACAGATATTATTGGGGCTCTTTTGGGACTCCTGCGTTCCTGGCGATGGTGTTTTATATCGTAAGTGGGAGAGTGACGATGGAAAGTTCTTGCCGCTTGCACCACCTCCTGAAAGCAGAATTCAAGAAGTTCTATGAGAGACTCATGACAGCGCAAGTGAGGCTTATTTGGAGTTATAAAAAATCCTTGAGCAAAAAACCTGAGAGCGATCTATTGGATATCTCGCGCCAGACGTCGAAAAAATGGTGCAGAGAATAATGTTGGTGGAGCCAGAAAAGGACCCAAAACAACCAAAAGGCCGCTTCATACATAAATGCAAGCACCCCTTGAAAAAAAAGAGCAACGGTTGATATTTTAGGACCTCCTTCCTGTAACGACAAGGGCACCGGTATGTACTGGTATTGATGGACCAAATGGCTGCAGAGGCACTTATTCCAGATCAGGAAGCCTCGACTGTGTGGTCTTGGGAAGAACTTGTTCCGAGCATGGATTTGCTGGCAAAATGGTGATATTGCATCTGATCAAGGTACACAAATTTAATCTGCCTTCTTTTACTGAGCTCTAAAACTTTTAGAATTCGGAAGACTCCTTGAACGACGGCGCTGCATCCTGAGTCCGATTGCATGGTCGGAAGGTAGGTTTAATCGAAATCGATTTAAATCATCTTCTTTATTTAGTAATGGAAGAACTGTGACTGACTGGGATACATTTATCACTTTTCTCTTTGGCCTATAGGAGCGTAATATGAAGCCGACCGATGCACCTGAAAGCAGATATGCTTTTTTTTGGCTTGAACACTGCGATTGCCATGTGATGATCCAGTATTTGACGACCAAGATACGCCTTCCTCGCCGAATGAATACGTGAATAATTACAGGCACGTTTGAAAACGTGGCATGCGTTTGCCAGAGAGCGAACAAATTAAATTCAGCCAGTGAACGAATGAAGACTCGCTGCGATCTCCTGAGCAACCGTCATCATTTTAATGAGGGAGACCAAGTCTGGATGTACGTACCCGAAGCGACGGAGAGGTCTGATATCTGAAATTGCTAAAAGTGAACTGGGATGACCTTTTATACTATCGTCATGAAACTGAACGATGTCATCATGGTGAGTTCAGAGGTCACCTAATCTTTCAAAAGTATCTACATCAATCGGCTAACTCTACCAAGGCTGATTACAGCGTTCGGTGTAATGAGAATTTCCGGGATGTCATCTTGAAGAGGGGAGAAAGTGTTACAGCCATGGAAAAGTCCTGCAGCAATGTAGGTCTAATGTTAAGAGGGTTTTACAAGGTAAAGAAGCATGGATGCATCTTGCTGACTCGTGAGCACGCATGACTCATGACCATATTTTGGCGACTTGGTTATGTAAATTTCGCGATCTCCTGACAAATAGATATTCCGAAAAGGCAACCTTTTCTCGATATTTCTATTAGGCCGAGATCCAGGTTGTTCATGAAAATTATGTGACGGCCTAACGGGGAGAGTATATAAGATCATGTTTGAACACCTGTTTGGACCACAGCAGCGTCTTTTGAACGACTGGTTACTTCACTTTGAAGCGTGAACGTCTTCGGAGTTCTATCCGCTGTGTGAGCTAATCAGCTTTTGAGGTGAGCTGTTATTGTCGTTACTAGTATTTGCTGACTGTTTGTGCTGTTAGATATCAAAGTGCTGAACTGTCATTACCTGTGAATTGTTGTCTATTTACATTGGTAACCTGTGCAAGGACTATTGTTTCCTGTACCTGTGCTACGTGTTTTCCTGCATATTTTATAAATAAACCTTCATTCTCCATTATCCTGCGTGTTGGACTGTTTATACCATACACCACAATGAGACCTTTTGCAACAATACATTGCAGATTTAAAACTTACAGAGAAACTAAAAAATAAATTTAAATTGTTTAAAATGCCTTTATTTTATTGAACTTTATTACATCTTGCACTAAAATTAGAAAGTATATAGAAAATGCTGATTTTGTAAATACTTAAAAAGGATAAGATAAAACCTTTTCTAAGATTAGAAATAATAGAATGTTATTACATCTTATTAAAAATTTTGTTTCATCTTATAAAAAGTTGGCACATGTTTTATAGAAATGTTATTTAAATCAGATGAATTTTGTAAAAATACTTTGTGATTATTTATATTAATGATATAAACAACAGGATTAATTGGTAAAATTGTTTTAATACTATTGGTCTATTGGAAGGCTTAAATTTTTAGAAATACAATATCCTTTTCATACATTCAAGTAATTAATTAGAATTTCGTTTTATACTAGCTAGATTTTTATAAAACTGGTATATACTGAGACTTAAATCAAGATATCACAAAATTGCTATTATTTTGTTTCAATCGAAGTTTCTTTATAAAAATATCTTGTTAGCTTGAATTATGCTTAGAGAGTGTTAATTTTTTATGCTATAAATAAGATTAGTAGTCATTTAAAGACAGAGAGTTTTTTTAATTAGAAGTAAATAAATGCTAGATGCAAAGTTTCATTAAAAATATTTTTTTAAATTTTTTAATCATGATTTTGTCAGCCTTGTTTCTTAACAACCGTCTTCTGCATCAATTTTCTTAGTAACTTCAAAATAAAATAGTTGCTCCAGACTAGTTATGGTAACAAAAAATTATCAGAATAAAGTTATATTTGCTTAAATCCAATAAAATATTTTAAAACCTTTAATACTGTTTAATTGCAGCATATTCTGAAAGAGAAGTAATTTTTGAAACTTTTCGCTTAATATGTTAATTGACTTAAGTTTCTATGAATGTCGGCGATCATGAAATATTTTTTTATTGAAAATAATTCATTTATGGGTATAAGTAAAAAGTGTAATATTTTTAAAGTGGAAAGGATTTAAAAATAAAAAACGCCGCTTTTTCTTAGATAGAATCGCGAGTATTGAAACCTATCTTCATTTGCTTGCGGTAAAAGTCAGGTTAATTCTGGTTCGAGTTAACAGGCCTTCAGCTTATCTGGAAGGTCACGGTCAAACAGGATACCCTTGATTCTGGCGCTATTGTTTTACTTATCTAGCAGACAGATACTGAATTACACTCTACTAGTCAAGAGAAAGAAACAATCATAGTGGCGTGTTGTAGCTGTTGAATGCACTGCTTCTGTAAAGGTTTATTTGTTTTAAGACGTCAACTCTCTAATGCTCGTTTGATTTTAAACTGCCTTTACTTAAAAATCATTGCAGCTACAAAAATTCGATTTAATCCAGGTTATTATACGTTCACTGATGATTAACACCCAATCAAACAATAATGATTTACTCCAATATTTGAGAGGTTCTACATCGTTTCTTATAACCTCTGCAATCGTGGTAAAACCGGGTACTCCAAGTGGCGTAAGAACGAGACAGTCAGTATTGATGATTCCTCCTATTAAGACGATAAAAAACTCCCGAAGTTGATAATTTGTGTTTTAATGATGTATTTTCTAATTTAAGGAAAGAAGAAGGTTTAATACAACGCAAGAACTGTCTTAGCTGTGCCCAAGAAAGCTGCAGTGGCTTGGAGAAAGAAGACAACTGCTTTACATATGAATTTTTTAACAAATATTCTTAAATTGTCAGATAAAATGAAAATGATTGCAACTTTTCCACTGAAAATCGAGTTTTCCCAATTTCGATTACCGTTAAAATGTGTACCCGGTTTTATCTCACTAGTTGGGTAAAACTGGATAATATGAAATTTTTTTATAAAAAAATAATTGATGAAAAGTCTAATGAAAGTTACTTTTCTGGAAAAAAATATTGTTCTCCGATAAACAATGAATTGTTCTACAAAATTTGACAAGCTCTATGTCAAATATCTTAGCTTCAACAGGCTTTCGAACCTTATCTACCCGGTTTTACCCCAATTTCCCCTACGATAAAAAATTACATAGTAACGATATCGGCTGTTAGAAGCAAAGGGCCGGAGAAGTATAAGGGCTGGTTCATAAAGGCTTCAGCTGAGAACCAGTGGGGGAAATTTGTGACGTCACCAAGCTGGCACTCCGCGCTCGAAAATCCCTTTAGAAGGGTTTTGATATGATTGTTTTCTTTTTTATTTAATATTTAAAGCTGTATGAAAGTATTTCAAAATATCATAAACATAATAAATATTTGCGAAACAGACATATATTTTAAGTAACTTTTAAAGGAATGTTTTGGATCCTAAAGATTTAGACAAAAATTCAAATAATATGTATCATGAGCAAACCATTTTATAATTGGATTGAACCAAAAGTTAAAACCCTTTTAAATACTCACATATGAGTTATTTTTTGCAAACATATCAAAAATATAAATACTAAGAAAAATTATTAACAAAACAATATACAAAATTATTTTTGAAAGAAGAGAGAACAATCAAAGAATAAATAAGTAGAACGCTAACTTAAAAATGCGTTTTCAACAGGGAAATCCCTTACCAGCGTATAGAGATATTTATCGAAGTTTTCTACCCAAGTTCAGGCCTAACAGCCAAAAAAACTTGCTTCCCTGGGACACCGAAAAAACCGAAAGAAAACAATTACGTGTAGGGATAGAAAAACAACAGAAACAGTATTCGAAAAACCAGAACTCGGACATTTTAATCTAATTTTTTGCTTCCTGTAACTTTTCCTTTCACTTCTACTTGAAACATCTTCCCCATTAGCTTGCAATGGCAAGTTAACACATAGAACTACATCAGGTTTTGAATTTTTCTTTTGATTTAAACCAAGTAGATGATTCTTCATGTCATCCATGTAATCACATGACCTGAAATCATCACTGAATATCCTAGCGTATTTTACATTTATATGATCTTGCCTTTTACATTTCGAGATCCAAAGCTTATTCAGATTCGGACATACTGGAAATACATGATATCTTACACCTTTGTCTTTCGTTTTCCTGAAGTAACTTGAACACGTAGCGACAGCACAAGTAGACATATTTTCAAAAGATGCAAGATTTTCATAACATTTCACTAAAATAACAAATAACAGTCGGCAGCATAGGATCGAATAGCTGTGAATCAAAGAAACTCCAGTGGATGCTCTCTGACTCCACAAGGTTTCTGTCAGTCTAGTGACGGCAAAACTGGTTTCCTGCCTTTTTGAAAATCCCCCAGTTCAGAAACTTCAAAGGTATGAGCCAGCCCTTATACTTCTCTGCCCCTGGAGTAATCAGACATTTACCCAGCAGTTTTACAAACACTCCCCTTATTTATTCTTTGAGCGATTTGTGTTTAACATTTATCTAGAGAAGTGCAGTTTGAAGGGTTAAAATAAAATTTAAAAAATGATAATTTTCTGTCTTGGAAAAAGAGTGAAAATCTATTGTAGAATCTCAGCGCCTTGAAGTTAGACAATAGTATGCTAAATAGTATGGTACTTCTATACATGGAACATTAAGAACCCAATAACACTTGAACTTGATAATAACTTTATAAACAGTCATAATCGTCTTCTTTCGAGGTAATATGCATGAATTTTGTACAATTTAAAACTTTGTCGCTGTTTAAGACATTCAACAAACATTGAGCATTTCAAAAGCATAAAATATAATTTTCTGTTTAGAATTATTGCATAATTTTAATTCTTGTCAATCATGTATGTATCATGTTGATATTTAAATGAATGCATAAAAATTAAAGTTATATTATTGATGAATTTATGTGTTTGTATTTCATAATTCGCGCGATTTTTTAAAATCCACTTCATGTTGTTTTCGAAGAGTTCTCCGAGACGTTTTAAAGTTGGCGATAAATTTAATATATGAGGAATGTATTTTCAACTTAATATAAATGATTATAAAACTAATCGGGCCCTACATCTTTGTTGTATAGTAAAATAATCTGAAAAAATGTCAGAATGAGTCCGACTTGGTATTTATCTTCAGTTTAAAAATATGTTGGAACGTTTTTCTTTTGTCCATGAATTTATGCCTCAAGAAATTTTTAAAAATTATAAAATGTTAAGACAAAACGGTTTATAGCAATTGGTTCTTCATGAGGTAGATTGCTTCTTCAATGAAATCAAGCGTGTATTGTATGTTAATTTGAATATTTAGCCTTAACCCTTAAATGCCTAGTGTTGCCTTTAAGCAATAAACCCAATTTTGTCTTTTAAAATCATGAAAATAAGGCTCAATTTCTAATGCTTGTTCAGGCCAATAGAATACATATTAAAAATTTTATTAAATCAATTTACAACATATAGATGACGATGACAGCCTGAGGGCTGATAATAAATGACGCTTTTCACTTGACGCTGCATCACTTTTGCTTTGTTTGTGCGCTTGAGAATACCATATTTTATTCTCCAATGTTGAAGAAAATATCTTATCCATAATATAAAGTTATTAAAACTAATCTCTCTTTAATATTATAGAATATTATCAAGGAATTTTTTTCTGAAATGTTGTGGCTAATGATGTTTATAGCTAAGCCCAGTTTTGTCAGCTGGTTACAATCTCTTTTTTAACCGTAAACAATACTTAAAACAAAATAGTATTTTTTAAAGTATTTTTTCCATTTTTTATTCAAGAAATGGAAGTCAAAAATCACTTTTATATCAATTCTTAAAAAATCGTGCTTTTAAGGATTAAGTATCAATTTTGTTTTTACATTCGCACCTTATAATACTTCAGTATTTAGCATTAAAATATATCTTTTTAGAGATTTATGACTCAGTATTGTTATTAAACCTTAATAGCACTGTGTTATGTTCAAAAGGAATTCAGAAATTTAATTTTTTCTAAGAAAAGGTTTTCTGCATTTTCATTTACTTAATGGATTCTGAATTCATTTTGTCAATAATATTAGATTATGATATACGTATGCCAAATCAAAACAGCTTAATTGTTAATAAATAAGATGTAATTCATTGTTTAAATATACTGATTAAAAAGTTACATAATGTATGAATTATAAAGCTTAAATAATATTTATAAATATATAATTATCACCATTAAATATATGCAAATTTAAATTATTTTAAAACACTTAATGACTAGCAACATGAAATGTAAAAGAACATATTTGTAATGTTTTCAGAGGGCCCTAAAGAAATTCTGCTCCAGGGCCCCCCAATAATCTTAATCCAGCCCTGGTTATAAAGTAATAAAAAAATGCTAGATTTGAAAGGTTAATTCAACAAGAAATGACTCAAAGGAGATTTTAGTTTGTTGGGAAAATTAGTGATAATTTCTGAACAAATGTCTAACCCGAGCATCGCCGGGTTATCAGCTAGTTCTTGATATTTTAAATTTAATATTATAATTTTAAAATAATTTTTTCTCCCGCAAATTGCTTTAATATACTATAGATGTCCCGACGAATACGGAAACTGTGCTCCTGTGACCACATATTTATAAATAAATTTTTATACTTCAACGGGCGAATAGTATCAAAAAGGTTTATACACTAGTTAAAAGGATAAAAGACACCGATATATTATATAAATCATTATTATTTTGACTTTTTACAATAGAATAAAAGAGGAAACTTATAACCAGTTTAAACCTTTAACTAAGAGTCAATTGGTGAAGTTGTAAAATCGGTAGTTACTTACTAAAATACCCATACAATATCAAAATATTTGAAGAGATTTAATTAGGAAAGTAATTGGAAAAAAACTTTTGTTCTTATTGTATATAATCTTCTGCCATCATAAAATGTCTCAATATGAGAAATATATGTTGCCTATTTTATCAATAAACGCATACAATTGAATATTAGGAATTATGTACTGAAGAGTATATATTTGATATTTGCGTCACTTTGAATGAATAAACAGAAACGTCGTAAGGTTTTCAGACTACCGAAAGAAGATTACGCACAATAAAATGTTATTGACGAAATCTAAAACAACAGTAACACCTGTTTAAGAAGAAGTATTGCAACAGCTACAGCTATTCAAAATTCCGAACATTTGGTTGAAAATAAAGGCACAATATGTTCTCAATGCTCGATTTAGCTGCTAAACCCAATAAAATGTCTGATGTTCGTTTATAAATATATTTAGTACAAGCAGTGGCATAACTGGGGTGTGGCAAGCATGGCAAGTGCCCTAGGCACCATTGCTATAGGTCTCAAAATCGTGGAATCAATAAATTGTATATAAGAGGAAAGTACGTTTTTTAAAATTTTATTCCCTAGATACTTAAAAATTAAAATGGTTCCAATCCAGTTGCGGGAGGCAGTATTTTTTTACAACCTGGAAATAATCGCGGCATGGTTCCTCAAGACAATATAAGAAATAAATCCGGCCTGCCTCGACGGGCATTCAAACTAGATTTCCAATGCTCTCTCTCGGAGCATCGTGGAAACCTCGTCCATGAAAGGAAATCCTCATTAAGGTGCTTTCAAAAGATTTGTGTCTCAAAGGAGGGAGCGATAAGAATACTTGACCGTACTCAAGTATTTTGAAAAAGAGGGAAATAATATAGGGGAATTGGAGAAGATTGATACGCGGGAACATTGATACAGTCCATAAATTTGTATGATTGGAATGGCTCAAGGTGTTCATATCCCCTCACATATATGCCACTGTAACCCTTAACACAGGGTATATTTTTCGGCCATGTTGAGTCAAAAGTTAAATGAATTAAACCGCCAATCTTCTCGTCTAAGTGAATTTTCCCCTAAGTATGTATTGTGTGATTTCTTAACCTGGTTATGTTTTCCTGCGAGAGAACCGTCTCCAAAAGTAGGAAGAAGCATTTATTTTTCTGAATTATATTAAGTTTTGAGACTCTTTAGTGTTGTTCTTGTATAGCCACTTTTTAAAAGTAAAAACAGCTCTTGGGGCAGATTGATACAATTAACTCCAGGGGCACATTGATACGCGCTTTCTGTGTGTATCAATGTGCCTCAACAAGAACTACTTTGCAAAAAAGTCTTCAGAAATGTAAAAAAGCGTAAAAATGAACTATCTCAGAAAAACACTCAATTAAGTATTTGTTTAAACAATGAAAGCGGTTTGAGCTTCATTGCAAAAATGAAAAGTATTGTTGTAAATTAAGTTTAAAATATTTATTTACGAATTTATAAAAATTGAAGAACAAATTATGCGGAAACTTAATTAATATCATCGAAGAGAAAATTTTTTGCACTTTCAGTTGGCGTGAACATTATTTTTGTGCTATATTATTTTCGTAAGTCATCAAGGAAGAATGCGAAAATTTCCTTTAATTTTTAATTAATTAAAATTTTTAGAAACAGCTTCTGGGTACACATTCCCTCCTTCTAAAGTATATTTAAACCCACTCACACCCATTCCCCTTTGTTATTTGTAGAGTTAAACAACTTTCTGAGGCTGTATTGTTACATTTTTCGAGTCTCATTAAAAATTTTGAATTGTGATTAAAATAAAAGTGTTCTAATTTCTTAAACATTTAAACATTGATTTGGAATTCAAAGTTTATTGATAAAACAAATTTTGTTTTGATCCCAAACTTATTAATCATCATTATTTTCGATATTTCTGTGTCTATAAATGTACCCCAAGTATGGAGCAGATTGATATACATCCATTTTTAGGATAAAAGTGTAATAATTATTTTATTATACCATTAATGACCGAAATTGGACTGAAATCCTATATTAGATTAACAATTATAAGAAAATATTGTATTTGTTTTAATTATTACCGTTGGTGGAATCATTTTTTATATTTCCAAAAAAGTGAATCAATGCCCCCGCATTCCCCTTACCTGCAGCACGCATCAAAATTTTCTCGAGGCAATTTCTCCCGGATATAAAATGTTAAAGAATCTATACTCACACTGATTCGATATAGGGTGCTTAAATTCATGACAAATAATTAGGAAAAAAAAACGGTTATTTCTAGTTTCAAAGAGCGGATTAAAGTATGTAAAGAAATACATCTATTTACTTGGAAAAATTTCGAGGGAGTTCATTCTATGAATTATCTAAAGAAAAAGAACTTTATTCGAAGATTTAAAAAAAAAAACGATGCAATATTAGTTTGTTTAAATGTTTCAAATTTTTTAGGAAGCAAAATATTTCAACTTTGATTTTTAATTAGAAAAAAATCCTTTATAATATAGTCTGTAGTTGTTTAGAATGGGCAATAATATTAATTTTTTACAATTTGCAGACATGTGCCACTTCCACCCTATTGTGATTTCAACTTGATGATGTTTCGAAACCGAAACATATCCATTCATCCATTACTGGTGAAATAATTTTCAATGCCCAAATTATCTACAATTTCCTTTATCTCATACTGAAGCTTTGATGCAATAATAATCTTCTTCGCTCTAGCACATACACTATCTGATAAAAAGTATCCGGACACTTTCGGATTTTCACATTTTTAAAAATTTCTCCTGAAAGTCTAAACTGACGGCTGTTGATCTTCGACCATGTAAGGAATAGACCCTAACTTACATTTTACAGTAAAGATTTGGTCCTGAGGGCAATTAGGAGACCGTCTAAAAATTGATGAAAACGAAAATTACTTTGACCCATCCCTCTTCAAAGAAATCTTATAACGAGATTAAACTTTCAGCGTTGGCTATGTTTGCTGTGAATAATATTTACATGAATTTTCGCAAACGCAGCGTAAATATCCAGGAAGATATAAATGCTTTCTTAAAAATTCCCAAATTTCCCCACCTGTTTTTTGCTTATAACATGCAGAGTTTTCTGTTATATTATACGAAACGTACAGCAAAATTGACAATAAGTTAGAGAAGCATTGTGCAAAAATTTGGAAAAAAATTTTCAATATTAGAGAAAATATGAGTAGTTGTGGTAATATTTTACTGCGCATACGCTAGACATAGCGTAATTTTTCTTTCATAAATTCCAAGCCAGATATGTAGGGCAACTTACGTAAGAAATCCAGCCAAATATTATTAAGATTTAGAAACATATCAGCATTGCAGTGAGCAGAAGTTTTTCTTCCCTCTAAGACAAAAAAAACATATGAGGTTTTTTCCACAAATTAATATTTTTTTAACTTATATTTTTGAATAATTATATAGAATGCAATAAATATTGAATATGCTGAATACCCAGGCATACTATAAATAAAATGAATAATGTAAATTGCAGTTCGACGCTCACTATTTGCAGATTATTTGATTTTAAGCAATATGTGAAGGATTCCCCTAATTGCCCTTAAGACCGAATCTTCACTGTAAAATGTGAGTTAGAGTCTATTCTTTACATGGTCGAAGTTCAAGAGCAGTCAGTTAGCCTTTCAGAAGAAATTCCAAAAAATATGAAATTCTGAATGTGTCCGGATACTTTTGATCAGATAGTATAAATCATAATGAATAAACCATAATAAATAAATGTATAAACCATATTAAAACAGTTTCATTTTTTTCATTAAACGTTTCCTGATGCGTTTGCTTGACACCGGGTGCCAACTTGAAGTGTTACAATTATGTACACATGGACTGACGTGCTATTCAGGACTGATAAAAGCGTCTTACTCTATACTACTGACATGTGGTCATATTATATTCAAACGGTCTCATTACGCCATTAGCCATTGCTTTATTGAATCTAACTTGCTGCTATTTCACCAAGTACCCCCCCCCCCTCCAACATCATTCGTTGCTAATTTATCTAGAACAATTTCTTCCGAATAAACTATGTAACAATATTTTCCAGATAAACTTTGCTCACAGAAAATAATAACATCCGTAATAAAAATGAATTTCGATCTTTTTAATAGAAATATAGTGGTCATTTATTAAGAGATATATTTTCATTCAAAAATTTCGCATCGATAAATTCGTCATAAAATACAAAATGAAAACTAATATATAGTTTAAAAATATATTCACTTAAAATTTCTTAAATAATTGAACTATTTGCAGATAATAATGAAAATTTTTCGTATGCATTTCAGATGCATGGAACTGGATAGATAAACTTATATGCAAAAGAAATTGAAATCATTTAAACAAAGTATTTGCAAGTATTAATATTGAGACTATTAATATAGAGTTATTAAATTGCGAAAATTGCAACTTATGTACTGAAAGGTTTTATAAAATACACATTGAAAAACTATTTATACACCCTCTGATTTTCCTTTTTTTAAGGAGTCTTCAATTAAGGTATGGTTTTTTATTTCTTAAAATAAAAAAATATAATTGTCATTATGTATCAATATCAAATTTTTGTGATGAAATGTTTTATAAATTAATAGTACTAAACATTTCTTTCATTTATCATATCTCATAGTATACAGTATTACATATATTTCTTGCATTATCGACAATGTTTGGGGGCATCTTATTATTTTAGGGACGCAGGACATAAAAGCATCATGCTAATTGATTTGTTTTTTAAAGTTCTTTCAATGACTCACCTTCAACCAACCCAGTGGCGTTAGAGACCCGGCCCATTTCTCAATACATTTTTTTTCTGTGTTCAGCAATGTAGCGGTCATTTTTGAGCTAACATTTCAACAATTAAAATGTCTAAATCAACTAATGAAACATATTTCGTCTTAATTACTCCAGCCGTTCTAAATCAACATTTCTACGACTTGTCTTATCGGTAGTTATCATCCTATTGGGTGAATAAAAAAATTTTAATTTCTTTATATTTTTAGTTCAATGGTGTTGAAACATGCGATTTAAGTTTCATTTCTGACAGTCCATTTTTTGAGTGTATTTTGGAGACATGTCCCCAACCTACACTGAAGGGCTGGTTTAGGGCTTATTTACTCCAACAGTGCTTCATGTCGATTAATGAGGAACATTCATAACAAGTTTCATCAAAATCTTTCCAGCAGTGTCAAGTTTTGCATCAATCGGATATATCCTTGCTCCACCCTACCTGATGAATTTGGTGAATTTTATTTACACCTAAATTGCTTTCATTTGGCCTATGAAGAACATGTGTATTAAGTTTAATCAAATTGCTCCAGCCTAATCAAATTTCATTCCAATCGGTCCTTTCGTTAGATGTATTTAAACAACTTTACACCACCCTGCCCACAAGGATTGGGTTAGAGAATATTTACCCCTACAATATTTTAGTTTTCAAATTAGAAGTATATGTACCAAAATGCATCAACATCGCCTAAGCCATGTTCACCAGCATGTCATTCGGCTCAATGTTTACATGTTTTTTGACGATTTTGCCCCACACTACATTTAGGCAACAGGTAAGCGTTTATTTACCTTTTCAGTACTTTCAGTCAGTCTGTGAGAAACATATGTAGCTTGTCTCATCAAAATTGCCCCACCAGTATAAATTTTCATGTCAAGCGATCCATTTGTTAGATGCGTTTAAACGACCCCACCCTACCCGCATGGATCGGGTTGGCGCTTATTTATACATAGAGTATTTTTAATCAGCCACTGGAAAACATATGTACCGAATTTCATGAAAATACTCCGAGCCATTTCGAACAGCATGTCAATACTCCCAATATTTTACATATATTTCGACGATTTTTCCTACTCTCTGCATAACAATATATATACACACACGCATAAAAAATTAAGCATCCATAAAACGGGCACGTTTAAATAGTAGTTATTCTCTTTGCGGAGCAAATTAAAATATAAAAACACACATTACGTAGTGCATATCCAAGATTAATAATTAAGATTGAAGCCGTAAAGTTAGTTTGAGACGGTAAAGTTATCGGTCGTAGAGTTGCACCTGGATATTATGAAACCATCTCAGAC
The DNA here is from genome assembly GCA_013235015.1 of Araneus ventricosus. Classification (NCBI taxonomy): domain Eukaryota; kingdom Metazoa; phylum Arthropoda; class Arachnida; order Araneae; family Araneidae; genus Araneus; species Araneus ventricosus. The sequence continues at coordinate 98,341 of BGPR01004969.1, forward strand.
ATTCTGAAAGGAATCGCCCTCGGAACATTTTCATGAGAAGATAACTTTCAAGTTCAATGATAGCACTAAAAAAGTACAAATTAAGGTCAAGGGAAAAGTACGGATTATTTTACACGACGGCCTTTCGCAAATGTTAGGCTTTGATCCCACAGAAATAGTTTCAAATCATCTAAACGTTGAACTTGTAGTTGAAAGTACATTAGTAGCCGATCCCTGTGTTCATTATCGTGTTTTATTTCTTTATACTGAGATAGTTGCGTCTCAAATCGTTGGTGATGTATTTGCACCCTTACTTCGTATCGTGAATGTCGCCGGTAGTGTCGGTGAGATGGTATGTGTACAATAGGATTTACCATACTATATCCCCCTGAGTCGGAAAGTAATTGACACTATAGAAATAGTTATAAGGACGCATCGAGGTGAGCTAACGCCATTTGAATATGGGAGTCCGAATGGGGACTACACCTTAGACAAAAATATCTTCCGTAATGCACGTTCCATTTACATGTTGTCAAATTATTATTTACAACAGACTGGGGATGGACTTGTTTTTCATCGTGGATCAGCATACCAATCAGGGTACGGAAGAGTGGGTGGTTTGTTCCATTCATTTTTTCGAACTGCTGTGCGGGAAAAATCGGGAGCCAAAGCAATAGTTAAGTATATTTTTAAAAGTGGATTAGATGTAATGAGTGATATTTCTCGAGGGGAATAACTCAAACAGGCAGCTGAGAGACGTTTTAAGGTAGTTGAAAAATTATTAAGAGATAAAGAAGCAGCGTCAAAAGTAAAGATGATGATTGGTTCTGGAAAAAGGAATAAAAAGCTAAGACAACCTCAAAAGAGAACCAGTGTATCGAAAGCCAAGAAAGTGAGAACACGCGTTATTTTCTCTTAGATATGGCTGCCCTTATTCATCAAGATTCACCCATTTTCGTGAAATCGGAATTGGATTTATTTTCTATTCCCTCAACCTAAGCTGCTATTGGATTTGGAAAGTTTGTAGAACATACGTGATGGATCCCCAGTAGAATTTCATATATCTGGAAGCGGAGACGAATATCTAGACTTGGCTGATTCATATATTCATGTAAAGGACAAAAAAACAAACCGATCGGAGCGGCTCTACCTGATAATGAACCCGTTGCACCGACTGATCCGTTTTGTCGAATGGCTGGCATCCAATGCTATTTCCAGCCATAAGACAAACATTGTAGAGAATATATGTTACATTACAGGTTCGTAACAATATAATTAATAGATTGCAGTACGGGACTTTCTAAAGCATTGGACATTGGGATTTAAAGACTTTTGACGGATAGCAAAAATTTTTTTGTAAATAAAACACAGATTTCAATTAAAATGCAACTTGTGTCTCAAGAGGATAAATGGACACGATTATACCATTTTAGCAATAACAACGCATAATTACATTTTCATACATTCGTGCCAGTTATTTCTAAATACTTTTAGCCTTTTACCTGAAATGCACTTCATGTAGGTCCAGCACTTGTAATGATTTTTTTTATCTTCCCTTGATAACACAGTTTTCCTGAACGATCGCAAAAAGCAGAAAGCGCACAACATCAAAACCTCATATTGCTTCTCTTGATGTACGGAGATACTGATTTCGAGACGCTCCCAATTGATTATATATAGTGAATTTATTGAATAAAACTTTTATGCCTCATAAAACTAGCTAATTGAAATAGAAATAATATTTACTTTCATTTTATATTCGGTTGGAAACTCAATTTCAAAATTTAATATTGTCCTTTTATTATTTTAGGCTGCTGAGAAAACATTCATTTTGTGCCCACAAGTATGACACGAAGCTTGCAAAAGTAAATAATCTAGTGGGAGGAAGTCTAGTGCGAGTGTATAAATAGTGGGAGTAAGGTTCTAGATTAATAGTTAAAGTCACATATTCGAGTTACATATGAACGTAAAAACAGAATAGTTGCAATCATTTTTGGTGTGGATACCAGCAAAATAATCAATTTGGAGTTGTGTAACGTACAAAATGAAATATGCGCAACACTCTAATAAAACATGCGTTATTACATTCTAATGAAAAAGGCAGTTGTTGCCATTCAAAATTTCAGAAAAATTTTCACTGCTATTTTAAGAATTAGAGGTGGACTGTTGTTTTCCACATCATTCTTAAGCATATGATTTAAAATGCCAGCATCCAAAAATTACATTTCGCTTCCTTGAATGTGCGATCGCCAGCGTCTCGTATATCGGCAAAGTTCTGTTTCTTATAACCCTGCATATATTACAAGACAATGAAGATTCTGATTATGGTAATCATGTCTAAAGTACTGTTAGAAATCATGTTTGATCTATTAAATAATATGAAACACTAGAGAAGAGTTTTGCTGAATACGTAATTTTCACTCTTATAGAAAAATTACTGGAACAATTGAGGCAAAAGTGTTCAAGCTTGCATTTTTGTGGCTTGCGAAAATGCCTTTGTTAGAATAATATCCCATCTTTAAGAAGCTACTGAAGACATATTGGGAGCGGACCTTGTAATTTTGAACCATGGTCAAATGAACAACGACTGCACCTGAGTTAGTAAAGGCATCAGAGTATTTTTCTGCCAGTGGCGTAACGAGGGTAAGTGGCACCCGAAAGAAAATATGACTTTTTCGTTCTCCCCCAGAATCAATTCTCTAGCTTGTGTAAACACCGCTCATGTGGGCATAGTATATTTCTGCCCCTCATCTTATTTTACTTTGTAAAGAGATATAAACTCATTAAGTGGCTTAGCAAGCAGTTAGTGGCGCCAGAAAGATAATATGACTTTTTTTTATCTCAGTCATCATCAGTGTCTTAACAAGCGTAAATGACGCCAAGAGTAAGGTATTATCTTCACACCCTTTTCATCATATTTTACTTTTAATAATGGCAAAGATGTAGCAATGCTTTGACTGCATAATGCCTTCTAAAACTGTCACCCGGGTCATCAATACCCCTCTTGTCTCCCAGTCGCTACGCCACTGGTTTCTGTCGTTTCGGAAGAAATTGTCAGTCTCACTTCTTGCTGTGTTTGATACAAGCTGTATTTAAAAAATGGCAGAATGATTATACAGTCTTAGAAAAAATTTTATGCTGACGCTGAATCAAGTTCCTCGTTTGTTGTACGTGATTGTTTTAAAAGATTTCGGAATTGATTTAAATTAAGATTAAATTAAGATTAAATTAAAGATTAAAATAAATATTTTTCATTGAAAGTCATAGCTGAACTGAGTCGAGTTACATTTATGTTCGATAAAGGTTTCGGAATCAAGAATAGACAAGATCTTTAAATAGTGGGAGAATAATCTAGAAATTAGAGAAAAATTCGGAAAACCTGTATTGATAAATAAACTCAAAGTAAGGCACAGGCCTGTTTGACTATATATTGCTAAATTATTCAAAGAAATAAAATCCAAAATAATTCGACCTGAATGATT
>BGPR01004970.1:5434-39259 GCA_013235015.1 Araneus ventricosus
GCAAAGTGAGTGGAGCATCTCTGTCCATCTGCCAATCGGAGCTGCCACCTGCAGATGAAGCTTAGACTGCACTTTTCCTTTTCTTTCTTAAAAGCACAAAACCACTCGAATGAAAAGTCTTTTCTTGGTTGATAGGCACCGAATATTAAGAGTTTTTTTCCTTGACTGATGTTCTGTTGCAGCTTTCACGATTATATGAGTTTCAGTTTTAAAAGCTAAGAGCTGGTTAGATTTCCTTGGAGAATCCGTAATTTCTTGTTGATTAATCGTTATGTACTGAAAGGAAACTTCTTTGGCCTTCTCTGTTTCTTTCGACAAAGTGTAAAATAAGTTAATATATATTATAAATAAGATCATTAAATGTAATAATTTTTTAAAAATTTATTTCTGATTTATTAGATATATGCGTATAAGTTTATGAGTCGTGCAAATTGTGTGTGTAAAACATTTCAAATCAAGATTTTCTATTTTAAGCATTTAATGGACACTATTTCTATACACTTTTATTTAGCTTGATAAGTTTTATCAAATACGCAATTTTGTCATCGATTTTTCAGCCACTTCCAGATGCACTAGAGATTTAAAATTTGGTATACTTGTGTATTCTCGAGGACAGTATCCTATTTTAATATTTTCAGAGATTAATTATCAGTTAATAGATTAATTTAATTAAATTTTTTCCATATACCTGGCGCCACCTAGAATTGAACTTGAGAAAAAAATAGTTTTCAAGATTCCGTTGTATTTGTAACAATGAATTATAAATTAAAGTCTAAAAAATAGAAAATAATAAAGACAAAAAAAATTGCTTTTCACTACACTAATAAAAAAGTGTTTTAAAAACATTTTTAATTGAATATATTTTGTACAATGACATAATTCTCTATAACAAAGGTGTGTCAAATATTCCTCATTATGTAAAAACTGCTTTTCGTAAAGCTAGTTCTTCACGCACATCTATATTTTTTACAGAAAAATCGAGAAATTACGCATTAAATAATTCTTTTCCACACAGCTAACCATACATGTATACATATATTAACGCAAGAAATATACTAACCCTGTAAAATCCACTATTTCATAACCACATTTTTGACGAAATATAATTTTTTCTTTGAGTTACAGCTTATTATTCATATAAAGAAAAAAAAATAACGAAGTAAAATGAAAGTATGCATCTTATCAGTAGACACTCGCTTTTTAGCGAATCCGCGCGTGAGGTTGAGCCTTAAGGACGTCTCGTGCCTTGTTGTTCGTCGGGACATCCCCTGGGCGACATCTTCGTATGCAGCGTCACGTGACGCTTGCCAGATTGAATGAGGTGATGAATCAGTTTCCGATAAGCCAGTCTTAATTTCTCCCTGTATCTCTCGCTATTTAACATGACCGGTTCCAGAGAAGAAGAATTCATTAAACGAAGAACAAATCGACGCTTCTTTTCTTCGCCCTACGACGGACACGTTCAGACGTTAAATGAAGAAAGGAATTTTTCAGGTCTTCATTTTTTCCCCCCTTCCGATAGTGTTTGAAACTCGATATTGTGTCGGCTTCAGTCATGCACGAAATATCGTTAGTTGATAACTACTACGCATAATATGTTGCATAATAACGGCGCAAAGCATGTGAAGACAAAGGGAAAAAGCAGACGTAGACAGTTATAACTTCAAAATAAGAGGGAGAAAAAAAAAGAGCATTGGAAAAGCAATTTTTCTTAACTCGTTTGCAGTGGCGTACCTACATAAAATGGCGCCCAGGGCAAATACCGAAACTGCGACCCCTTTTTTTCTCTTAAAATGTGATCCCTATTTTCTTTTCGGAAACTTTATGCCAGTGCAAAGATTAAAAGTTCAAATAAACTTTAAAAAATGGCATATAAAACATTTTTGAGTTGCTAGGATTTACAATTTTTTTAACACAACACTGAACATTTGCATTTCATTTATCTCATATTTGAAAAATAATATAAAATGTGTACAAATCTCTTAATCAATTGAGAAAAACACACACACACACACATACGAATAAAAATGAGAAAATTATATGCATTACTTTTTTTCCGTACACAGTAGGAAAAGCTCTAAACATTGCAGTAAATTATTTGCTAACACAGATAAAATCATGCAAAAGCCTTAGGAACAAATATATTTATTGTAATATTATTCATAATATAATTGATCATATAATTTCACACATACCTTTAAATTTATTAACCAATTTGCAACTAATAAAGTTTGATAATGCTTTATCTAGCACCTTATGACAAAGTTGAAATTCATTGCATGAAATTAGGGGATATACAAGTGAAAAAGAATGCTGATTCAAGCATGAAATAAAATTACAACGTAATTAATTTGTTTATGACATGTAAAATTGCAATTCCTTATAATTTTATTAGACATTATTTGTGTTCATAAAAAAACGATACATAATTTCTAAAAAATTTTGGTGGCTTCAGAGTATCCGAAATGTTATAAATTAACTTTTCTGTCTTTTAATGAAGCAAAAGTTTTTATAATTACAAGTACTTTAGTACTAAAATGTTTGTGTATTTACTAAACATAAGAATTACAAACAAAAAAATGATTGCCATATTTACATATTTAAATAATTATTTTCGGTTAAGAATTAGTAGTTTAGTGATTTGATAGTCAAGGCAAATTTTAATGCGTTTGTTAACAGTAAAATTAATTGGCGACGATAGCGTAACTCTGCGAGGAAAGAAAACACTTCACATTACAGTAGGAATTGAATTTATCCTTTATGTGTTTGTTTTCGTTAATTATTAAAGAAATCCCTTTCATTTATCTTTATTTCAACGTCAATAAGGACTGATAGTTTTTGCCAGCAACTGCAAAACTTGACGCGGTCTTTTCTCTCTTGGCGAGTATTTTTTGTTTGTTTGCGTTTAGTAGAACAACTGCATCTAGGTTTCGCGGAATAAAATTTAAAATAAACACTATCGCATTTTCATCATACAAATTATGCATATATTCAGTACTAAAAACACTACGCAAACCAGCGGGAGTGGCCTCCCCGAAACTTTCTCGTATACTTTTCAAACATATGTCATTTCCCTCCCCCCTGCGTTGATAAAAAGTTCGAACCAAGTGTAACCCAGAATGCAATGAATATCAGAAGGTTTTTCATTGTTGATTATAGTGATAGTAAAATATTGAGGTGAAGAATCATATTCAAAAAGATACGTATGTATTAAAACTTCGCAATATTTATTTTTTTATCAAACTCTAGCAATGCAAGTTCCGCGTGCGGAGAAGAAAACAGGAGAATAGCTTGCGCATGCGCAGAGATTGCTTCCAATACGCAAGTAAAACGAGACGCCCTAAATGTCTGCTTCCTTACAAAATCTCGCCGCCAGAATTGGTTTTTGGCATACTGCCAAGTTTTCGGAGTATCTCTTCTTTGCACAGGCATTTACGCATGCGCATGGAGTTGAACAAGTATGCTATTATACTTACCGACAGACAGTCAGCCCGTTGACGTATTTGGCCCAAAATTTTATACGGACCTACATTCATGACGATAAAACAGTGTACCAAATTTTATCCATCTAGCTATTCAAGTTTTTGAGTTATAGTGTTCGCATGACTTCGGACATACAGACAGACTTCCCGTTAACGGATTTTGTCCAAAATTTGACAGAAACCTACAAATTATGTTTAAAGACCACATACCAAATTTCATCCCCGTAGCTCTAATATTTTTCGAGTTATCGTGTTCACAGTCAGACACACACACAGACAGACATAATTCCAAAATTGTGTTTTTCGGACTCAGGGAGGTCTAAAACGTGGAGATTCGTCAAAATCTCGAGTTCGAATTTTTTGACGATTACAATTCTTTCTCTTTGTATACTTCGTATACGAGAAAGTAAAAATGGAAGTATATTTTCAGTTCTTCACTCTTTGCTGATTGAAAATAGGAATGACACTTTCGCTAATCATTTATCACCAATTTCCGAAGAACTGATATCCTGCCAGTATGAATCAGGGATACCGTGAAAAACCAACAGAAACCCAGCGGGAGATGATCATTCCTAACCATTTTCCCGTATCTCAACCCCACCGAGACACAAAATTGGGTAGCAACCTTAACCTTAAACGAGCTTTTAATTTCATTGACGGAGGTTTGGGCAGCAAATCTTTGAAATATAATATTACTTGTTATTTTGGCGCAGCTTGAGATTTCCGTGTTGTAAAAATGACTGTATCCTTAAGATTTTCCCACGCTTTGTTGAAACTATTTCAATCTTTAAGAAACTTGGAAATAAGAGCTTCAAAAAAGCTCTTCTAATCTTTTAGATTTAACCAATTGATTCCTTAATTTTGCGCCCGCTTGCAATTGCGCCCAGGGCACGTGCCCTACCTGCCCCACCCTTGTTACGCCACTGCTCGTTTGTTACCAACAGTCACATATATGTGACACAGCCGTTTCTTACCAGAGCCCGATGTCACATATATGTGACACAGCCGTTTTCTTACCAGAGCCCGATGTCACATATATGTGACACAGCCGTTTTCTTACCAGAGCCCGACGTCACATATATGTGACACAGCCGTTTCTTACCAGAGCCCGACGTCAGATATATGTGCGTCACAGCCGTTTCTTACTAGAACCCGATGTCACATGTATGTGACACAGCCGTTTTCTTACCAGAGACCGACGTCACATATATGTGACAGACGTAAAATCTATTCAAATTGACGTCATATAATCCCTGAAAACATCTTGGGCTGTAGTGGACGTTTTTCCCAGGAGATCCTGGTAGAGAAAGGGTTAATTTATCCATAAAGTATTAAAAATCAATTGTGATACGCCCTAATATTCGAAAGTACGAAGTGTTTCTGCGCATACCTGAAAAAGGGTAAAAATTGAAACATTCCTTTTCTTTCTATTGGGAGCATTCCATAGTAATATTTCAACGGATGTATGGGGGAATTTTAACATTAATGTCATATAACACGGAACTTATTTAGAACAATAATATTAAAATAACATCAAGTATACCTTCATATGATAACGTAAAATTTTTTTATTTTATTTTAGTTAACCTTTAGAATATGGGATGTTATAGTTTCAAAATATTCTTTTAAAACGGAGATAAAAAAAATACAAATTAAGGGAAGTTTTAAATGTGATAGAGATCAAAATACAATAATATTAACAAGAAAACTAATGAAAAAGAACCAGGAGGAAGAAGAATCTGGTGGATGATGTCATCAGAAGCCTTCATTCATGCAGATTCAAAATTAGAACAGGTTTTCTGTCGAGGAAAAACGACTTTAAGGTATCCGAACACGTTCGGAGCACTTTTTTAAAAATTGTGAAATAGAAACACCAAAATATGTTTTTCAGATTCGAATTTAATAAAGATTAATATTAGAGTATGAGTTTTGAGTATAAATTATTATAAATTTACAAAAATCTTGAATTTCTGCTGCTTTTTAGATAAAATTCCCAAAAACTTCAAACATGCTAGAGGTCAAACTTTTGTAATAATTCAAATAAAACTAATACTAAAATAAACTACATACTATGGACTAGTGCTTGTACTATAATCTTAACATTCGTTGAATAAATAAAAATTTTAGAGCTAATCGAACTATGATTATAAGATTTTCAGCAAATTTTTATGTCATTTTTCAAATAAAAGACCATAATTAAAAAAATATTGTTACAATATACATTATTCTAGTACATTCACAAGAGACACATTTGAAGAAAGTGTTCACAAAATTTCAGAACAATCGAATGATAATATCTTGAGTTAGCATGTTTGAAGTGTGAAAATTATGCATAAAATCTAGTTTTGAGAAAAATCAAATTTTAGTTTCGCCACGCGCTTAAATTAAGTATCTAAACTTTAAAAAAAATTCCTAAAAATATAATAACATCATATTAATTTGAAAAAAATGCAGTTTAAAAGAATTTTTGACAGGTTTCTGCCACTTTAAATGTCAACTTCCAGTTAATTAAACGCCCACTTCCGGTTTTCGGTTTGTTATAAAACAATTAATATCTCATCTTCTAATTAACGTACCGACAAAAGTAAATATGTTTTAGAAAGGTAAATGAATGAACTATCCAAAACATCAAAAATTAAAAAATTGGAATTTTGTTCGAAAATCGACTTTTCAACATGTTCGGATACTTTAAGGTCTAAATCTGAATTTTCGGCGCACCAATTAAATTGCTTCTATTATTGTTGTTTTGTCTTTTTTAGATAATTTTTTCTATTTTTCTCTATCCTTTTAAAACAGAGATTGTAACAAAGGAGTCAGAAAGTGCTCTAAATCACTGAAAGATAAGATCTCTGTTCCCTTTCGACTTCTCGTGGAGATATCTATTCTTACTTTCCACAATTGTTATTAAATTTTGCTATCACCTATGAGATTAACACCCTCCCCCAAATACACACACCCACCCACGCAACATAAATGGAACATTTTTAGGAATTCACTACTCAAAGCTCAAATTAAATATTTGAATTATAACTTGTGAATTTCATATTGTCCGTCTTCATTATTTTTGTTGGGACATTTTTTGTTTGTTAGTTAGCTGTAATTTCCCCTCCCCTTAGATCTGAATATAATAGCATGCGAACTATGGCTCTTGAAAGAGCAGATAAATTATAATATGCGAATTCCGTGCAGTTGTCTTTGTTCTCTTGTTGGTAAGGGAGTTAAATGTAATACCCGATTCTGATTTCTGTGTTAAACAATCAATTCAGAAATTGACAACACACTACAGCTTTCTGGAAATTTAGACTCACCTTAGTATCACAAGTTTGCAGTTCATGATCTTGACTAATCCAAGTTGCTTTACAGTGCAGATCGATCGCCGAGAACTTAATTTCCTAAAAAATACACCGTTGAAATTAGTATCGTATGTATTGATTTCCCTGATGTATTAAAATGTATATGAAGCTAATATAATATATTCTCTTTTATTAATCGTTACAAATCTAGCATAATCTGCTAAACGTCTAATAATAAGCTTATCCTAACTACAAACTAATAAATAAAAATTTTATTAATAGATTTGATATTTTAGTTTGAAATTTATCTCCACGGAACAAGAAAACAATTTAAAAATGCGTTAAATGCATCACAAAATCCATCTTAATCAATTATTTTATATTTCCCAAGTTTAAAAATTGCATAGTATAACGTAAAATCAGAGCTGAAAAGAGAGGATACATAATTTCTCGGACCAAAATTAAAATCATATGTAAATATTATCCATTATTATTTACAAAACAAACTCTCTTTTTTTTCTTGGTAAGGAATAGAAGATGCATATTTCACTTTGCTCTTTATTTCTTTTTTAGTTGGTTTTATTGACTGATATAACTTATTAAAACATATTAAAAATTAATTCAATGGTTATTTTAAGCAAATCGTTAGAGATCAATTTGTTTATCGAAGGTGTAAATCATACTGAATTGTGTGTTGGAGAAAATGATCCAGTTTGAATTTTAATTCCATTCTGTGCTTTTCCATCCACAAAGGAAGGGCGAAAATTGCTCTTAGGAGTCAATTTGCTTTCTTACTTTTATAAACCCTTATCTGTTGAGTTTTATGCATCTGAAAACGACACGATTTTTTTTAACATTGTACTCTTTTATCATGTGGGAAAAGAAAATAACAAACTAACTACAAATTCCTGGTGTTTCTTCTTTCAGTTCCTCGATCTCCCCAAGGACGTGACGTCATTGTTGTGTGTTCCGTTCCTGAATGGCCAGTCCCAGACAAACGTCACACCCGCCGCTTCTCTCCCGAGTGATTCACGTGTTCGTCTCACTCGGGTTGAGGCGAAATGAACTCATCTCAAGAGACTGAAAGCGTGATCTCAAGCGAAGAAAGTCATGACTTTATCGTCAATTTAGAGTAACACATAAGCCATGAAAAAAATACCTCGAATGAATGATACGGGATCATTTGATGAGAGGAAGCATTTTGTTCCTCTCATGCTTTTTTTCCGAAGGGAAAAAAGTTTTTGTTTCCTTTCGAATGATACAATATCATTGATGAGAGAGAACATTGTTTCCTTTCGAGATTTCTTTATTGTTTCCATAGTTTTTTTTTCATGTACAGTTCTTGACGACTGTCAGTTAATGTATGAAAGATGAGATGTTCTCCATATTTCAACATCAATTTGGAATTTTTCTACCATTTGATTATGTTTAAATCGCTTTGAATGTTGACTTCTTAATTGATCAGCCAGTTTGCCATGCATGCATCATCTAAATTAAGTTATTCTTATAGGCACTGATGAATTAAAATTAAATTATTCTTATTTTTATTTTTATTTACGGATTAAAATTGTCACTCGCAAACGTTATAATTATAAGGAATACATAAATATTATTATCTATTCCTAGTATCCAATTGATCCTTAATTGAATAAAAACGTCAGCAGATTTCCAAAACAAAATATATGATCTAATAATATAGAAGATAAAATTGAATTGTCAAGTAGTTAAATTAAAATAAAAGGTGTACCTCTTTCCAAAAATAAAATTCTTGCCTGACTATCAAATGGAACGAAATATGTTGCTACAAATAAAAAGAAAATGCTGGAAATATCAACTTTAGTTTTTATATTGAAAAGTAATTATTAATGGAGCAGTCACGTTGAGATACAAAATATGAAAGCTGAATTCAATAACTAGAAATCTTAAACTTTAAGAAGCGTTGAAACATGATAGTATTAACAAATCTAAAAGTCTTAATAATTGTCATTCCTAGGTGCCAAAAATTCATAAAAAGACACACGCGCTTGTATTTGCAGAAAAGCAAAAAAGTAATTACAGTATAAATCAATTAAAGTAATAGCTAGAATTTTTTATGTGGAATATCACTGTTATTGTAAAAGACACATATTATTTTCCTTAGCTGGGAATTTGTTAGATTTTATTTAAATGCTTACGTTTTTCTTTCTATCAAATATCAATATTTTCGAGAATTTTCTTTTATGTATGAATTAACTTGAATTTATCTCTTTTTTTGTAATATGTCATATGAAAGATAAAATTTCGCTTCATAAGCCATATAGATAGAAATAAAATTCTTTTCAGGAATTTTATTTTTTGATGAAATAAGTCGAAATTTTTACTGAAATTGCATTTAAAAAATGGAAGTATACGAAAGTGAGATAATTAGAGTTTTTATTAAGACAGTTTTAAAGTTATCAATGAAAAAGATCTTTAAAAAAATAATAATGATCCAAAATAACATGGAAGATTGTTAGTTTAGAAGTAAAACTTTGAAGCTTTGCTCATAAAACGTTAATGTCTTTTCTTTTTTGACAGCAAATCATTTTATTTAAAGAATGATACTGTTTCTTTCATTGGAGTTATTTTTTTAAATGTGGCTTTAAACCTATATTTTTATACTACCTCTTCCAAACATGTTTTACTAACTTATCTTCAAGTAAAAGGCAATGCTAGAATGTCAATTTTTTGCTGTGTGACCGCATATTAGATGCATGACTTATGAATGCCAGCATTTAGAAATGATGATTTTTGCTTCGAAGAGCAAAATTGCTTGAATATGAATGATGAAAAAACAGCTCTTCAAAAATAGAGCAACAATGCTTGGTGCTGCCATCTATTGGATACGGAAAAATCTTACTGATTTCTGAAATGGAAAGATTTTGCTGAACTTTAGCTTCGAAAAGATATGTACATTTTTTCTGTGCAGAAGTTGATGTATTCAGAAATGATTGTGTAATTTATGCTCAATATATAGTGAAGAAGAAGACTCCCTATTGAGGACGAAATCGAACTATGTTAGTAAATGATGTTTAGCACATAACGCAGAACAGTATTACTATGCAATCAATCATAAGTGTGCATCATATCTATATTTTTTTCTTTTCAAACTCAAATTAATTTATTTTCTCTAATAAATTGAAGAAATGTTGATATTTTTGTATAAATACTTCTTCCACATTTCGAGAAGGATGATGATGTTTTCATTCTGTTACTGTATTTTTCTTTATTGGATCATTTGTATAAAGATCGAAATAAAACTGAATGAAATATTTTTCTCTTTTTGTACTATGATTTATTTAAAAATAGATATCGTTTACAGAAATAAGAAAAGTGAAAGAAATGTGAAGCCAAAGAGCGACTGAAAACAGTTAATCCAGTTTTTCTCAGCCTTTTAGTATTTGCGACCGAGTTTTCAATCACAATTTTCTTCACCCCTCCCCCGCCTCTCCTACAAAAACAATGCATGGACGATTTTTCTGTTTTGTTTACTTACATTTAAAACCTTGATTTTATGTGCAAGTCTTTTGGACTTCCGCTTTGAAGATTCCATTGACTTAGCATTACACCGGAATGACGTAGTTACGTCATTTTAATATAAATAAACAAAACAGAAAACTCGTCCATACAATAATAATGCATCTTTAGTATTTTTATGCTAAAGCTACGATTCGACCTGAATTACAAACCTTTCAAATTACCAAGAAGAATAAATTCTTTCAATAAATTAATAAATTTTTTAATACTATTTTCTTTTCGATATGCCCCCCCCCCCCCATTTAGTGTTATCACACACCCCTAGAGGAACACGCTCCACAGCCTGAGAATAGCTGAGTCAATCAAATCACAGATACAAAATTTTCCACAGAAACATGAAAAAAAATCTATTTATACACAAGTGAATTTGCTCACAAATACTACGAAGCATGAAAAAGATATTATTGAGGTTCCGTGACGATTAATTAAATAGTTAATTTTATATTAATAAAAAATATCTTCGTGCATAGAAAAGATTATTTTATTTTTAGTGTTGCCATTCCTATTAAATGAAAATATTACAAAACTATTACAGTTGTCACCTAGTCTCATTTTAATTAAAAAATAATAAAGTTATTATTGATAAAACGGTTTTGTGTATTATAATATTTAAAATATAAAAGTTCTTTTATATTAAAAAATATTATATATTTCTAAGAAAGAGCCAAGGCAATATTTTCCACCTGAGCAACACCAGGTTTATCAGCTAATGGAGAATGAAAGAGCAATATTTGTGATGTTTGGCCAATGTTTAAAAATGGCAGGGCACTAAATCTCCAGTCACATGAAAAAAGGGACAGTGTTTTCCGTATTCTCTGACTTTTGTTCTGCCTTTTTTTCAACTTCAATTCTATTATTCATTTGTTATTCTCGAAAGTATTGCTCATTTTCTAGAAGTTATTTACCAATTTTTCAATTGTGTAATCAGAGCTGACTAAATCATGGAATACATGATCTTGAAATAAAGCTGAACTTTCCCTTAAATCATTGACGGTCTTGCTATTCCAAACAAGCCATTACTTTTACTTGCTGACAGTTTTTCAGTCCTATTATCTTTACAAAATTTTTCATCCATATCTCCATCGGTGATCCACAAACATGTTTACAAGTTAGTGCAAAAATCTCTAACAAACAATCATGTTACTTTAGTTTGGATCCCAGTACACTCTATTATTACTCTCCATTTTATGGAATGAAAAGGCGGATTTTATCGCAAAATTTAGTTACAGAACACAGCCCATACATTAACTGGATTGCATCAGAAGATATTCTTTCCTATGGGAAGCAAAACTAAAAAAAAAGAACTTCAGGAGATTGCAGAGATAATAAATATTACGAAGAACTTAGAGAAATCCCAGACATCAGATCCATTTCCAAATGGATAAAAAACAGAAGAGAAGACATAATTTGCGCCAGAATTTTTAGCAAAACACTAATAACTCCCGGCCTTTTTAATAAATTTAATCTTTCAGACAATCCAATGTGTAATACATGCTACTTATGAGCAATCTGGATCATATTTTACTTCACTGCTCTAGGTATTCAACCATTCGTGGTCATCTCTAGAACAAACCTGAACTTGTTTCTTCAGCAACCTATAGTTTTAAGGAACTCACAAGCAAAGTTTTTGAAAACAAACAGAATCTTCCTATTTTCCTCCAAAACCTGAAGTTTTTTGACATTTTTTTTTTAATTTGAGCCTTTTGTGAATACGGGTATGATAGCCTTTGCAGCTAAAAATCCCAAAAACCCCTCAAATCAATCCATCAGTTCTCCTTAACTAATGTTGATTTTGTAAAAGGCGCTCGCAACGAACGTACGTTGTCCGTCAGCTCACGACTCCAACTATCAATCACAATTAAACCCAAGTTACCAGAAGTACATGGTAATCTGGGTCTATTCCTTCGGCCACTATTGTAGAACTTATTATCAGATTTCAAAACTCAGCTGTCAAAAAAGGCTATTCGCTACTTCATCCTAAAGAATCAAATCTATTTGTCAATACGTACTCATTTAATTTATGTACCATATTTAAAAATAAAATCTAAAAGGAGTTTCAAAAAATGCTCATATACTTTAGATGATTATAAGATAAACAGTTATCAAAAATAACATGCATCAATTCAATATAAAAAAACTCAAATTATTAAATAAAAATTTGGAATCTTGTGAACAGTTGCGAGTCTCATAATTTAAATTAATTAACACAATAATTTTTCAATGTTTGTCAATAAAAATCTTTTTTACATTAAAACTGCAACTTTTTTTGAATTAAACGTCACAACTATAGTTACTCGGTAACAGATTATCTCCATTTGACAGCTTAAAATCTCATGAATTTATCAGTTGTTAATCGTGTAAGGTAGTTTGTCAGCGAGTCGATTAATTGAAACTTTATTTGAGAATACTGGGAATGAAGATCTTTGCCTGAACAGACAACAATACATTATGCCATGTATTCAAGAGATGCTTCAAGGTGAAGAAATGTTACTACCAGCAGAATGGAGCGTTTTGAGAGCTTTTTTCATTTGAATTACGATGCATGGATAGATATGTAAGACTGAACAACTATCCACATCCCTAAATTTGTCAGATTTTCCCCCAATGGATTTTCATTTTTGGGAATACATGAAGCATAATGTTTATGGCACTAAACCAGCTGCAGCCAACAAGTTGAGAGCATTAATTGAAAGAGAATATTTCAAAACATCAAATAGAAATACATAAAGCCATTTGCAATTCCGGGGGGAGGTATTTTTTTTTCAAGCAGGGCGTGGATAATAGTCACTTCCGACAACTAACAAATTCTACATTTGCATAAATCAGTTTGTTTGAGCTATGAAACTTGTGGTGAGCTATTAGTAATTATAATTACTCAAAATGCCTATGCAGTTTTCAAAGACACTCTGTATTTAGCATATATTACAAGCTAATCAGATGAATTAAATAAACTGATATTATAGTTCAAAAAATCATAGCTGGCAAAATATACTCAAATATTTATTTTCAAAATGTTATTGAAAGTAAAATTTAATTATGAAATTTAAAATCGTTTGCTTTTAAACAGAACTGGAAGAATCAAGTCATAGGAAATTACTGATTACTGTTCTTTTAAGCAAACAATAGGTATTGATTTTTTTTCGTTGTCTATTTATGCGCTTGATTCTTAGATAATTTTAATCTTTTATAATTCACCCCATGTAACAAATTTTTCAGAAGTTCCCAAATTCTCAGGAAGAAGAAAAGAAATTTATATATATATTTTCTGTCGAATATCTTGTGAAAAATTAACCTAAATTGATAAATTTAATTTCCCTAAAGATAAAGATACACACAAAAGCGATGTAAACAATTTACTTCTTGTAATTTTTAACTTGAAAGTTTATTACGGCAGTACATGGTTTACTAGTTGTAACCATAACATAAGATAGAGAGAGAAAAACAATACTGAGAATACAGAGAACTATGGAACACTGATAACAGCTCGCGACACACCCACATCTTGGGCCCCCCCCCAAAGAAAAGGTACAAACCAGTATTACCTTTATATCTGTGCGGCGACCAAGAAAAATTACATCTTCCTCAATGATATGCTAATTCGGATCAATCAGTGATTCGAATCAGCAAATCATTCCAGTTAGCAACGATTGCAATGCTGACCCATTACAGATAAGAAGATTCTAAAATTGACGTTTTGTTGAAGCTGCCGATAAAAAGAGGCCAGGAGTGGCGCCAGAGGGGTGACCGGGGGGGCCCCCTGGCAGGGATATTGTGCCCCCCCCCCCGTCGGGGAAAAATTTTGTATCCCGTCGGGGAAAATTTTTGTACAGGTTATTCAACTGTAGTTGATAATTAATAATATAGCGAAAATTTGAGACCAATTTCAATACACTCGCCCTCCCCCGTACAGCAGGTCATGCCCTCCTGTCGGGCAAATTGGCCCCCCCGTCAGGCAAACTCTAGCGCCATTCCTGAAAGTGGCGAGTTTAATTTATTCCCAACAAAATAAACATTATGTCTAGCAAATAATGATTTCATTTACAAGATTCGAAATCGTTACTTTTGAACGAAGTTGTGAAATGAAAGTTGCTTTTATTCGTGGAAATTATTTCCTTAATCTTATGAGACGAACAGAAAAACGTATTACGTCATTTGCCTTTGATTAGGTTTCTCGTAGCTTTCCACGTGATGCCATCTTGAGTTGTCATTAGTTATAATTTTCGTGATATTTTTTTTTTTTTTTTGCTGCTCTCCCAGAGAGGTAGTCCTTGCAGAGCGAAATGAATCAGATGAAAAATGGAACTGAATATTTAAACCACGGAGATTACAAACAAAAGTTAGAATTTTTAAATGATTTGAAATTCAGCAGTTAGAGACTGACTATCACAATTATCGGCCTAGAATGATATTGAAATTCAGACACATCCAAAACAAACTAATCAAGAAAAACAGATGATTTTTTTAGCTTCAATTGTAGGAGTTCAAACTGTAAAGTTTATCTATCCCTTTCTATTCACTGTGTTTTAATAGATTCAGCCGAAAGATTTATTCAGAATGCAATGTGAAATCAGATAAAAAAAATTGATAAACTCAGATAAAAAAAATCACACGGCATTCGGGTTCACATTACTTAGAAAGGATAATTGTCCGCTTTTTGAAATATTTTAATAAGTGTTTTGTCTGATAATGAAATTGTTCTAATTGGATAATGGACAGTTATCCTCAAAAAATTGCAGAGTGTCAAGATTTTGCATAAGCTAATTAATTAAAAATACCATTAAAATAAAAAACCAGGGGGAGTGTTCTCCCCTAAACTTTCTCGTATACTTCCCCATAAAGGTGTCGTTTCCCCTTCCCCCGCATGGCTAAAAAAATTCGAACCTACTGTTACCTAGAATCCAATGATTATCAGAAGGTTTTTCATTATAGTGATTGAAAAATATCTAGGTAAAGAATCAAATTCAAAGAGATGCGAACCGAATAAAATGCATGTATCACACACTTCCACTCTTACCGGCTCAAGGACAGACTGACGTAATTCGCTACTCCGTAATGAAATTCCGTTCCTTTCGCGTGCACAGAAGATTGCTTCCAGTACGCATGCGCGTGGAGCGCATGCACGCGTCTCTTCAAAAGTAAATTATACAGACCGACAGACAGTCATCCCTTTGACGGATTTGGTCCAAAATTTTATAAGGACCTACATTCATGATGACAAAACCGTGTACAAAATTTTATCCATCTAGCTATTCAAGTTTTTGAGTTATAGTGTTCGCAGGACCGTGGACAGACAGACTTCCCGTGGACGAATTTTGTCCAAAATTCGATAGAAATCTACAAATTATGTGTCAAGTTCACATACCAAATTTCATCCCTTTATCTCTAATAGTTTTTGAGTTATCATGTTCACAGACACACAGACAGACATAATTCCAAAATTGTGTTTTTCGGACTCAGGGAGGTCTAAAACGTGGAGAGTCGTCAAAATCTCGAGTTCGAATTTTTTGACGATTGCAATACTCTCTCTTTGTATACTTCGTATACGAGAAAGTAATGAGCCGAAAATATTAATGATTGATGCGAGTTTTAGTTTGCTAGAGCATGATACTGATTATATTGAAACCTTCGTTCCAAAAAAATTGGCCACTCAAAGGAGAGGCCAGTCTCAAGGGAGTTCCTGTTTGGACAAACAAAATACATATTTATACAAGCCTTAATTCATTATTTCTGATAAAGCTAATTTTAAGAATCATTTAACTCTTTAATCCCGAGACGACTTTTTTCATCTAGCTACTTTAAAACCGGGACTTGTTGGGAGGAAGCGACATGAATTGGACTATCCCAACCTGGGTGTCATTTCCCCACCACCCCGACCCCTGTAACAACCGTCCCTTAAGGCTCAAGGAAATGGGTTGGTTGGCATGGATAATTGGACCCTCTGCAGTGGTTAACTCCTAAGTGAATTGTAAAATATTTACGTAAAGAATCAAATTCAAAGAGATGCGTAGCGATTAAATGCGAACCAATTTTCTACTCTTACTGTCTCAAGGACAAAGTGGCGCAATCCTTCCGAGTACACAGGCATTGCTACGGTACGCATGCGCATGGAGTTCGTTTCAAAAGTGAACAAGTATGCGATTATACAGACCGACAGACAGTCAGCTGGTTGACGGATTTGACCCAAAATTTTATACGGACCTACATTCATGACGATAAAACTGTGTACCAAATTTTATCTATCTAGGTATTCAAGTTTTTGAGGTATAGTGTTCGCATGACCTCGGACATACAGATAAACAGACATTCCGTTGACGGATTTTGTCCAAAATTTGATAGAAACCTACAAATTATATTTAATGACCACATACCAAATTTCATCTCCGTAACTCTATTAGTTTTCGAGTTATCGTGTTCAGAGACAGACATAATTCCAAAATTGTGTTTCTCGGACTCAGGGAGGTCTAAAACGTGGAGATTCGTCAAAATCTCGAGTTCGAATTTTTTGACGATTACAATACTTTCTTTTTGTATACTTCGTATACGAGAAAGTAAAAAATACAATTTGCGTTTTCTTGGAACTAAAACAAGAATAAAATCTGATCTAAAACTACTAAAAGAGTCCAAGGTGCCAGGAGAGACGAACGTAGTGTATTTCATTGAGGGATTTGAATGAGGTTATTTTAATATTATGTTTAAGGGTCAAAGATTCCGTGCCAAAAAAAAGTGGGCGTTGAGAGGGGTGAAGGATTAGCAGAGGTGGCCGCTGAAAGAAGTTTTTCTGTAGATACTGTAAACTCTCTACTGTCTGGCCTAGTTATAAAATAATTACGGGTAACAAAATTGAAGAAAAATTTAACTCTCTGAAAGACTGGCTATTTTGATGTACTAGCTTTGAAGTCTTAAAAATTTGCTTTTAATGTAAATAATTGGATCTTTATTGCGTTTAATAAAGTCTCCGAAATCTTAAGAATATTCTATCCATGTTAGTTTAAGAAATTATACATACAAACATGAAATATCTGCTTTTGATCTCAATATGGGAAACGGAAAATACGAGTAAAACGCTTAGAGGGTTAATACACCAAGATGAAAGAACTCGATTTTTTTCAAACACTAAGAATTCCTAGTATGAGATCTTTCATTTCAAACCTGCCTTTTCAAACTGAGGTAATCATTTATCAATAACAGTAAAATACGCTTAAATAATGTTTGTAAGAATCAAGTCTACGATTTATGTTAATGTTTTGTTTATTCTAAAAGTGTATGTATGCATGATGTGAAGTGTACGTGATTTTATGTTTAGTTACTTAGACATTATCTTAAAATGTGTTCAATATTTTTATGCTTAGACTCTTAATTCTGAAATAAATTTTAAAACATACAGTACAGAGCATTTATAAAGTATGTACTAGCCTGTATTAAAAAGTCAGAAAACATGAACAAGAACCAGTTTTGGTATAAGAAAAGATGTTTCTATTGGTGTGGGTTGGTAGGAAGTGAGCATTTATGTAAATCCAGTCAGAGCGGAATTTTTCTTTTCCTACCTGCCCTTCCGCTTTATTAGGATGGATAGTTGGGAGTCTGCTGTATATGAAGACTGAAATGTTCACGTTGGCATGGTATGGAACATTGAGGAGTGGAATCAGGGCAGGCCTTAAGATATGCGGGGCCCAATTGGAAAAAATTTTGGATAACTCCGATTTATTTAAGTTTCCAGAAATAATACGTGATTAATAAATAAACAATGTGGAATTTCGATAAATAAATTAACATTATTTATTTTAAAAAATTTTAAAAATAATTTTAATAATGTTTAATTCTAAAATATGTTAAGTAAAAGCAGTGTTGATGATTCCTCTCCACATAATCTAAAAGAAAACATAATAAGGAATTATGTTGACTGAGGATAATTGTATCATTAATTAAAAATAAATCTACTTTAGTGTGTCTCAACACTTCACGAAATTCTAGGCGGCGTTATGTCTTCAAAAACTGCAAATATCTTGGGACAGTCAAAAGCTGTCGCGGTTTAGTATACTTACTAAATGCCCCTGTTTAACGGAAAGGAAACGAAAATACCCAGTCCTCTCTGCAAAATAATGACATTCCCTTGATTTAGGGCTCGAGAGTGAATGCCAGTGCAAGGCCTGTTTCTCTCTATGTAAAAGCGGTATCCCTTATAAGCAACTCAATATTTCTTACCCTTCTATTACGATTTCTTTATTACAGTAGAGAAGGTTGACCACGACTGTTGACTTCTGAAACAGTGTCAGCCAGATGTAAGAGAAAATGCTGACAACATTGGTTTGCAATCGAATTTAAAAACATAAATTCGAAAATTCCCAAGGATATTGTTATGAAATCAAAACTAAAACTAATTTTAATTTAAATAACTTTGAGTACATTTTTTTAACTCTGGATCGGGCCCCTATTTGGGGCAATTGGTCCAATCGGCTAAAGGCCGGCCCTGAGTGGAGTTATCGCCTCTGCTTTTCATCTACATGCACATTTTGGTCCAGTAATTTATTATGGGATCAAGAAAACTTAGGGCTAATAATAAAAGGAAAAGAACAGATGATTCCTCCATACTTCAGATTTTCTGCTACAAATTTTACAGTTGTGTCTTGCGATTTTAACAGTCATCATATATAATATAAAAATCATTCATATCCGTCTCTTCATTTATGAGCTCCACTTTACCAATTAGCTAATTTCTTTTTCTGAATTCTCTGTTCGGAAGTGTGTTATTTATAAACGTCTAGGAAAAGATGGAGAAGAATAGTTCTCGTGTGTTTTTTTCTGTCTTATTCAGTCTTCAAAACTCTCCTTTCTTGGTGCTGCCATCTATGGAACGAAGCGCCTACTATTTAAGAAAGAAAAGTTGCAGAATAATTTAATCTACCCTTCCCACACATTTTCTTATAAGGTTTCAGATATTGTACTAAACTTTTCACTTCAATTTCAATGAATCACTCTTCTTCTCTAAAAGAAGTCAGTAAATGCATTCACAATTTTTCAGGTAACGAAGAAAAAATTTGTAAAAAAATTTTACGAATTATTAAAATATTCCACACGCAGTAAACTTATATATCTGGGTTTTTTTATTCATTGAATGAGTATTTTAGTTTTTAATCATATGGCCATGACATTAATTCGTGCATAAGGTTTGATGGCGGTTGAAGTTGCTATTTTCTTTTAAAGACAGAAATGCTTAAACTTTGACCTAAACTTTAAGTTTATTGGCAAATATCAGATAACTAGAAAATCCCCGTCATGGTATGACGGATGCAAATTGCCTCTTCATTCCAGAGATTTTCCTACAAATTTGACGTGTTTAAATAGATGTATACGCGAGAGAAATGTTTAACATTGATTGAAAACAAAATAAACACATGTTTTATGACAAGAAATATATATTTTTTTATTTGCATATTTCTTTATTCAAAAACCTCTTGGTAAACAACATTCCGTGTGAAGTATTTTTTCGTTGTTTAACAATTTTCTTATAATTCATTAACCATGAAATTCTCAGCTTGTCAAACGTAATTCAAAAAATATTATCAAATTATATAATCACGATTGCAATAAATAATCAGATACATCGTGGCGTCCAAACTATATCACGCGCATGATATACCACTGACGTGATTTACTGCTTTCTATTAAAAATGGAAATTAATTTTAAATATATGATTAATATAATTTAAAATTTCACGGGAACTATTGATCATAGCGAGATAAATTTTCACTATTTTAGAGCTATTAAATTTGAAATTAGAACGACATTTACTCTTTTAAATTTAAAATTACTGAAATTTAGGTTCTCTAACAATGAAATAATGCTGTTTAACGTCTCGCAGTGCTATGGCGCGAGTTTTATTGTTGGTGACGTCAGAGAGTTACTGAGAAACAGATCTGGGCTATTATATTAGTAACTAGAAAAACACCCGTCATGGTATGACGGGTGCAAATTGTCTCTTCGTTCGAGAGATTTCCCGTCAAATCTGACGTATTAAAATAGATATATATGCGAGAGAAATGTTTAACATTGATTGAAAACAAATAAAATAAACATATGTATTCTGAAAGGAAATATTTTTAATTACATATTTCTTTATTCAAATAACCTCTCGGTAAACAAAATTCAGTGTGAAGTATTTTTCGTTGTTTAACAATTTTCCTTGTACTTCAGATGTTTTTGTGTAAATTTTTACGTTGCCAAAAAATATTATCATCACGATTGCACTAAATAATTAGATGCATCGTGGCGTCCAAACTATAATACGCGCGTCATATACTACTGACGTAATTTACTACTTTCTATTAAAAAATGGAAATTAATTTGAAATATATGATTAATATAATTTAAATAGTAATTTAATTGATTAATAAATTTAGCGAGATAAATTTTATATCAATGGATAGAAAATTTTACTCCATTATTTTAGAGCTATTAAATTTGAAATTAGAACGACAATTACTCTTTTAAATTAAAATTACTAAAATTTAT
Organism: Araneus ventricosus; assembly: GCA_013235015.1. NCBI lineage: Eukaryota > Metazoa > Arthropoda > Arachnida > Araneae > Araneidae > Araneus > Araneus ventricosus. The sequence continues at coordinate 26,275 of BGPR01004970.1, forward strand.
GTTCTCTAACAATGAAATGGTGCTGTTTAACGTCTCGCAGTGCTATGGAGCGAGTTTTATTGTTGGTGACGTCAGAGCGTTACCGAGAGATCTGGGCTATTATATTAGTAATTAAACTTCAGTATAAAACATGCTATTGATAGATCTATCAACAAAAAATTCGGTCGAATAAAGTATCAACATTATGTGAAAAACTCCAGAATGGTCATTGAAAACTAGATTTAAATAGAAGCTTAATCAGTAGTTTCGTTTTGTACAGCAATCGAAATGCATGCAAGAGAGTGTGTCTCCATAATATAACGAAAAAATTAAGATATCAATAGTAATTTCATCCCTAGAAGGTACTAGGAATCTGCTAGTTAATAAAAGATTAAAATTTAAAAAAGATTTGCAAAGTAATATACAGATAATATTGCAGAATAAAAAAAATAAATAAAGACTTGAGTCTAGCGTCCTAGATCGCTGAAACAGCTTGACGCGCAGATCAAAGCGACCAATCAATGCTAAGAAATTTGGCTGCCTTTCTGTAATTTTTGGAAAAATAAATTTAATCAAAAACATTTTTAAAAGCACTTTTATTAGAATATTAAAGAGCAGTTTTTTCTTTTAATTATTTTCTCCTTGTAGCTAGTAACTTGTAGAGTCGAAAGGAAAGTAATTCATAATTAGCTGACAGTTTCAGGATTAACCTCTATATATGTGTAGAACGAATCCTGAAAAGTTCCCAAATTTCTTATGTGAGCTTCAATCCAAGATGGCTAAGATCTTAAGTGATGCTTTTCCTCATATCCCGATCAAAAACCATTATTTTTCAATTCTGAAAAAAACTTATGAACTCTGCTTAGTGAGACGGGAAAACATAAGTTTAATCAAAATCGAAATGGATGTGAAAATGATTTACATATTTCTAAGCTTCATTTCAAAATAAACCATTTTAATAAACCATTTTTAGACCATTTTAATATTAACATAGAGTTAAATATCTATGCATGGCTAAATTTAACATCAAACAATTAACAAGTTAGAAATATTGTAAATTATTTACGTTATTGCATATGTTCTATGAAAGAAAAATATGGTTCTTTTCAGAAACCAAAACGAAATTATCTGAAAGTGAAACTTAAATTCCAAAAATGCCATTAAAAAAAGTACTTTAAAATATTATTTGAAAAAAGTATAGAAAAGAATTGCCCATATATTAATGTTAAGAGTAAATTACTTCTTAGTTATGAAGTCTATAAAGAAAAGGCAAGGTAAAAAGCAACTGTCCGTATTCACATTATACTAATTATCGATTTGAAGCTGGCGTGAAAAAGTATTTTAATGAACAAAATATAATGAAGAAAAATAAATTGGAATAAAAATATCTCCGTTCGAAGAATTTGAGCTGAGAAATAGATTTTAAAAAGTGTATAATATTCAACTGCAAGGAAGCGAAAATATGTTTTGGAATTAATATAGTTTATGCATTAAGAAAACCAAACTTTATTAACCCAGATTTCACAATGGAAAAAAAATATGATTAAACGATTTGATGAAACAATGAAATTATTTAGAATTTCATTACAACAATGAAAGGTATTGTTGCGCATGATATGAAAATATACATTTAAAATCTTGCCATAATTAAGAAATAAATTGCACGACTCTTAAATTGGAATAATTGAAGTTTAAAATTATGCAAAATTAGCTTTTCTGCAGTAATATTTTCGGAAGTTACTGCGGAAAAAGCCAAAATTTTACTTAATTTTTAATTAATCAAATTTTTTAAAAAATCACTCCAAGGTTCACATTTCCACCCTCCGAAGTATATTCGCGCCAAATTTGGTCTACGCAGGTCTAACAGTCAGTCCTGTAGAGCACCAACAAATAAACAATGCTCCGTTGTTTTTTTTAGCAGAGAAAACAAAATAATCGACTGTTGTCTGGAGCGGGACTTAAGCAGGCCATTCACATCACTTCCAAAATAGAATTTTTGGAGCACGGGAAGGAAAAAGCAATCGTCAAGATCGAAAACTTATGAAATTTGGGACAAAAGATTCGAAACGATGGAATTCAAACAAACTCAAATAGATCTTGTGTTTGGCGCAGCTTGTCCTAAACTGGACCTTGTGCCAATAAAATATATCATTATCATCATCAAACAAACTCAAAATCCAAGACTTCATGCGCCGATTCCAATTTGAGACCCCGATGCGAGGCTAGCGGCAAATCAAAGGATCTGCCTAGATTGAGACCTCGCGTTGAGGCTAGGAAATCGGAAATCTGCCGAGTGGGGGAATAAGGGGAATCGAAGAGCTACGGTAGCACACTTTGGAGCATATGTGAATGACGTGCGTAATTTTTCGATTAAAATGGGTGAGGGGAAAAACGGGCTTAGGACAAATGGCATAGCTAGCCTTCAAGTGAATGTCCAGCTTTAAACCCATGCCCACTTTCGTTGACTAGAACACCCTACGCTCTACATCAGAGAAAGATGCCGCTTGAATTTTGAGCCTTAGACCTTTCGGCTCTAGACAAAAAGTGCAGTGATAGGAGAAACTAGGAACACTTGACCCTCGCTTAAATTTTTCTCAAAAATTTTGGCGAGAATTGGAATTTCGAAAAAAGGAATTGTTTTTAAGAATAAGAAATGTACTTATGCTAAATGGAAATCTCATTTAATTATAAAATAAATATACTTCATGAAATCACCTTGGATCAAGAATCCTTAGGGTTAGGAATACTTGACCCTATATGCAAAGAATATTTAAATTCTTTCGATAATTTATACTTTCTTGAAATTCAGATATTAGGTTAGAACTACTGAGTTGAATGTGACTTAATCATCAAAAAATATTAATGAAATTAATATTAAAAATTAAAAAATATGACATTAGAAAGTGTAATTATTGGTAATAAAAATCTAGGTTTAAATCAAATTAGTCTAGCTATTAAATTAAATACAGTTATTAAATTAAATTAGTTCAAACTGAGATAAACAATTAAAATATTACATTAATTAAATTATAAAAATTATAGCAAGGGAACTGGCAACCTAGTAACGTCTATAGAGAATTGAAGCCGGGCTTGGAAAATTAGAATAGAACAGAATAACACAAAAATGAAAGAAAGTGTTTAAAATATGTAGTAAAAACGAGAAATTAGAAAATTTTAATAGAATTACTCTGTTCTCCAAATATTTCGATGAAAACATAAGCAAAAGTAGAAAATATATTTAACGAGAAAATGCAAACCAACAAAGAGGCGAAACATTAAAAAAAAACGATGACAAACAATTGGAGCAAACGATTCTTATTAAAATAGTAAATAAATAAAACTCATTTATTTGCAAACAAGAAAAAAGTGGAATAAATTTCAATTCTTTTAAAAAAATTTACTAAAAGACTTCTTTGTATTATTTGAAATTATCACATTAAAAATAAATTTTATTTTTAAAATTATTTACAGACTATTTTTAAATAATTATTCTCATATAAATCTCAACTGAAAAAAACACGAGCCATTATGCCATAAACAAGGAAAAGTTTTACCATCCAGTTTGATTATTTGAGTTACCATATTGGCGACAAACTCCACCGCACTAGAAAATTGATTCCAACCACACAATGTACTTCGGTCGGCTACGACATCGAAGCTGCAGTAGCTTTTGGTCGGGTAAAGTAACACTAACTTGACTTTTTCTAACTAATCAAAAGATTAAACCACTTAGAATTAAGATATTGCAAAATATCATGTGTCAAATTATAGTGTAACGAAATTGTCTTGTGGGTGTACGTGAATGCAATCCAATAAGCAGGATTTAAAAAATAAAGCTCTTTATTTTACAAATATTCCAAGCAAAGAAACGTAGCACAAGTATTAAAACAGCACTTGTAAAAATTCACAACAGAGACTACCAATAAATCTCAACACAGCGCTCAAAGGTTTCTTGTTAGCTCACCAGCTTGCTTGCTGATCAAATTCCAACTGACAGTTCTTGGCTTGAGAGCTTGCTTTTATACTTTTCAACAGGAAGTGACTTCATTACGTAGGAAGTGACGTAATCTCTAGAAAGTTCATGAAGCCAGTAGAAATAGGTTGAAAATTCGAGGTTCTTCTAGAAAATTCCCTTTGTAGCCAAAGTCGTGAACTTTGCCGCAAAGTCGCTAAATTTGTCGTCAAGATTAGCATCTCAGGGAAACGACTTCGTAACAATAGCTTGGAGTATGTTTAAAACTCAGAAATATAGTAATTCATCACATCTTCAACTGTCAACTTCCAATCCACAAAGGAATGAAAAAAGGGAAATTTACTTTAGCACCTACAAAATATATTTACATACATAGAATTTCGATGGCTTTTTATACTGGAATGGAAATTCTCTCTAATAGACCGTACTACTAAAGGTCAAATAACGGTGGCGCAATTAAATTACCAATAAACCCAGAAGCTGAGAAATCATGTAGGGTTAAGTATCCCTAGTTTCCCCTATTACCATGAGCATTTTGCTCCATTTCAGGGATTCATGAAAGGGGAACCTACCTCCATTTTTGCGGTCCTGAATTTCTTCTGGCCTTACCAAGACACTATTAGCTACCACTTAATTAGTTGGTTGTTAGCTACCACTTAACTTCATAATGACGGCAGCTTTAGTCATGAAAGTAGTGCCCAGGTAATGTAAAACGGATATGCGATATGCGATGAGCCCACTTACAGCGCCGTCTGGTGGCAAACTCCGGAGTTAGAGTTCCTATCTCGAAAACGGTACAAAATAGAGGGAAAATGTCAGTTACAAAGTTGTGGAGCATTATCGATTTAGTATAAAAAGACACCTTTTGCACGTTAATATAAGGAACAGAACGCTTAAAATGTACATTTGTTTGTTTGAATTTTCCGAATTTGTGACGTCACAAGATATTGACAAAAGGAGAAAAAGTTATGATCCAACTATACTTTTTCCTGCGGGAATAACTCAAACAGCAGGTGTATGGATCTTTACGCCAACATTGCAGGACTTTCGATGACGTATCGCTAGCACACTAAATATTTGCTAAAACGTGTGCAAAATGAAATTCAAAGAAGGGCTCAAATCTGTATTGTAGATGACGGAGAGCCCTTTGAACACCAAAAATAAAGGTATCTTGCGATAACTAATTGTTTTTCCTCTTTTTAGCCCGTTTTGTGACGTCATAGTTTCGGAAATCGCAAATAATCAAATGTGCAATCTAAGCGTTCTGTTCTTAGTATCAATATGCACAAAGTGTATTTTTGTATTAAATCTATTACGCTCTACAAATTTGTAATTGATATTTTCCCACTATTTTGTACCGTTTTTGAAATAGGAAAGCTATTTCTGAAGTTTGCCACCAGGTGGCGTTGTAAGTAGTCTCATCGCATTTACTAGACCTAGATAATACTTTCATGACTAAAGCTGTCGTCATTCTGAAGTTAAGAGGGCTGTTCCTTATTTAAGTGGACACCCTGTATATTAATACCCCTTATTATCGTTATCGCAGACATCAAGATTACCTGTAATTTCGTATTCAATTGATGTTGTTGCCATGTCAGTCAATCTTTTAGTCGATAGAAGGTAAAGAGATAGAACTTTCTAAGCAATCCACGTTCCTTGATGACCCTGCTGTGCATATCCTAACCAGAATTAAAGTGAATTTGAAATTAATTTGTAGGTTTACATGAAAAATAAACAAAACAGAGTTTACTTTATATTAAAAGAATATCTCCTCGAAAAAACGAGCTGCGATAAAGATAATAAGGGGCTCAGCAAATTCAGGTTACTGAAGGGGTGATAATGTGGATTTGAAGAGAAGATTCAGACGAATGGACGGCCGAGTTGAAACGGAGACTTCTATTCACTAGGCCAATTAAAATCGCAACACACAACTTAAAAATTTTTAACAGGAAAAATCTGAAGTATGGGGGAGAATTAGTTTTCCTCTTTGATTGCTGACCCCCAGATTTTCTTGAAGTGATAATAAAATCATGGAGCAAATTTTACGTCTGAACCAGTAGATGAAAAGTATAGGCGATAACTCCACCCCTCAGTGTTCCATACCATAACAACAAGGTAATCGTATGCAGTAGGTTCCCATCTATTTAGCCTATTTAAATGGGAGGGTAGGTGGAACAACAAAAAAGACGGAGTTCTATAAATGCTCACTTCGTACTAGTGTTCCTAAAATATCAATAGACTATCGATACCATCGAAGCCAAGTCGATAGTATTGGGTTTTCGGAACTATCGACTGAAACATATGATAAGTATCGACTTTCTCAAAACTACCGATAGTTTTCTCCCGGGCAATACTATCGATAGGCGCATTTTCAGTCGATAGTTATAAAACTATAGACTAGAACTATCGACTGAAACAATCGACTAGAACTATCGATAGTTTCTAAACTATCGACTGGAAGAACACCTATTGATAGTATCGATGGGGAGAAAACTATCGATAGTATCGATAGTTTTCTCCCGGACAATACTATCGATAGGCGCATTTTCAGTCGATAGTTTTAAAACTATCGACTGGAACTATCAATAGTTTCTAAACTATCGACTGGAACTATCAATAGTTTCTAAACTATCGACTGGAATTATCAATAGTTTCTAAACTATCGACTGGAATTATCAATAGTTTCTAAACTATCGACTGGAACTATCAATAGTATCGATAGTTTCTAAACTATCGACTGGAACTAGCAATAGTATCGATAGTTTCCAAACTATCGACTGGAAGAACACCTATCGATAGTATCGCCGGGGAGAAAACTATCGATAGTTGAACTATCGGTGTTTAAGGAACATTACTTCATACTCCATCCACACTATCTAAAACATCGTTTTCTACCAAAGCAAGTTCGTATTCATATTTTCTGACTTCTCAGTACAGGCCTGTACTTTATGAATGCCCTGTACAGTAATTTTTAAAAATTTATTAGAGGAAAAGAAAGTCTAAGAAAAAAATCCAGTAATGGTTATGGTTGCTTTGTTTTAATCCTTTTTATCAGCATGTTTTAATGCATCTAATATGCTGCTGATTGTAAAGTGTAAACCGCCATTTTAATGTTGAAATCGAATGCATAGGTTAACGCGCACTCTAAGTAGGGGGGGGGGGGCCACTTTTCAGCTCATAACATCTAAGCAATTCTTGCTGTCAAAAACTTTCAATATAAAAGTAGTTTGTTATGATAAGGTGATAATTCTCCTAATTGAAATTTTCTTTCTATCTTCAATCGTAACGGACCTTTGGGGAAAAGATAAATTACGGGGGTGGGGGAATCGAACATCGCTTTTTAGCTCATAACTACTAAGCAATTGTAGCTATTAAAAAAGTTTCAGTACAAAAGTTCTTTGTTATGATGAGGTAATAATTCGCCTAATTTCTATTTTCAATCGTAAGGGAATTATGGGGAAATTAAATTTTCAATCCCCCGTCATTTCCACCCACTTTGATATGGATAGCCCATCTTCGAACTCGGCCCAGTTTTTCACCATCCATACAACATATCCCTGGCCAGTTAAAATCTAATCAAAATTACTCTTGTTATCGTATTCACAAGATAACATTGGCAAAAGCGTTATACGTATCTACTACTAATAATAAGGAAAAGAATATTTTGCCCTGTATTCTCATTAGGAGTAGAGCTGCAAGAATGAAAGCGGGTGGAAGAAACTGCAAATGACGAGATCTTTCCAACTAGGGGGTAACACTCATAGGTTGAAATGTACTTTAAGATAGGGGGAGAGGAGGGAAAGGGAGGGAAAATCGCTTTTCCGCTCATAACTTCTAAGAAATGTCAGCTATCGAAAAAGTTTAAATACAAACATTTTTCGTTATGATAAGCTGATAATTCGCCTTATTTGAATTGTCTTTGTATTTTTAATTGTAAAGGAATTATGGGAAAAGGAAAATTTCCACCTCCTTTGAGCTGGATACCACATCTACGAACTCGACCGAGATTTTTACTATCCTTACAATATATCCCACGCCGGTTAAAATGAAATAAAAATTACTCCAGTTATCGTGTTCACAAGATAACATGGGAAAAAGCGTTATATATATACATATATATCAAAACAAACTTAGAAACACAAGACAAAAACTCAAAAACAGTCAAGACAAAATGGCAAAAATAGACAAAAACCAAAAATAGACAAAAACCAAAATAAAATTGAAAAATATCATAGCGAGCCGCTCGTCAGGAAGAGAAGCTCGCTCATGATATTAATTTGTGCTTTTTTCTGCTAACGACAAACGAAATCCGTTAAAAATTGCCGTCATCCCCTCTAAAAGCACAAGACAAATAAAAATGGAAGATATGGAAGATATATCTTCCAATGGAAATGGAAGATATATATATATATATATTATAAACTTTTTAAAGAAGGGTGGTTTTGGGTTCTAGGACCATGATCGGTAAAGATCTGCAGAAATTTTCCGGAAGTTGTGTCATGAAAACCTTTGCAGTAGGTAGAGTTCTTCTAAGGAATCAACCTAGAAATCATATACTAGATGAAATGTACAACACTGACTGAATGGAATAAATATTTATAATAGCCCAACAACTCGGCTACATGAATATCAACATGCTAAGCTTGTATCGCCTCAGACGGCAAGTCCTTTGAACACTTACTTTAAGTATTTCAAAGGTTTGTTGTTGATACTGCGTCCTACTTTCCATTATAGTACATGTCATGCCGCTTACGACTTGTAATGCTGTTATTCATGCAACTGGGTTGTTGTGCTATTGTAAATTTGTATTCCATTCGATCAGTGTTGTATATTTCGTTTGGTTTGTCCTTTTCTTCACTTAATTCTGCATTTACGAGGATTGCTTGGCCCTAAATGCTGAAATGCGACCGGTGTAGATATGAGGTGAGGAACGAGGCTCTCTCGCTCTAGAGGAAATCAGATCAGACAGGAATTCACGTTTTGAAGACGGAAGGGGTGTTGAAAGTAGATGCAGTAAGGGATCGGAGTGACACGTAGTTGATGGATTTGCGTTGAGTGGAACGGTCGTAAATGACCCGTCTAAATGGATGGGCAAAAAAGTGGATTAGTGTGGAGTGCCTCTACATCATTTGAGCGAAGTGGAAGTCCTGCAGCATCCACCTTATGTACCAGATTTAGTCCCCTCGGATTTTCAATTATTCGGACCTCTAAAGAAATTTTTGGCGGGAACATGCTTTGCGGATCAGAAGAATTTACAAAAACACCGTTCTGGAATACTTCAAGCAACTTGACAAACAGCAGTGCCATGAAGGGATATTCAAACGAGTGTCCCGCCGGGATAAATGTCTCAAAGTTTACGAAGATTGTGTCGAGAAGTAAACAAAAATATGCAGTTTTTGTGAGATGCATTAAATATTTTCTTGAATTATAATTGTCAGTGTAATTTCGCCCTGTACTTTTATTATAGGACCGCCCTCGTAAGAATAAGTTTTTTGTCGAATTTCACATAATTATAGATTCTGAAAGTTTTTTAATTTGTTTGCATTCTGCAATACTTTCCTAAATAGGGATGATAAGCTTAGGATTGGATCAAAACATTATTTTTTAGGGAGGAGTTTCTTTTAAGTAATTTCCCAATTGATTTCACGAAATTAATATTTACGGAAAATATTAGTGAAAAATTCGGGCCTTGCAGTTAATGGTACGACAGTGCTTGAGTTTATTGCGCAAAAGCCAGGTCTGGGCATTTTGCTCCAAACACATGATATTTACTTTAGAATTTTTGTCTCTTCTTTAATACTACAATATAAATAATAAGTAATTTTTGAATATTCTTACTTACAAATCCGACTTTCTCTGAAGTTTTTATTCATGCAAAATTCGTAAATCCAATATCTGTAATAAAATACAAAAATTTTTATCACGAACTTTTAATCTACACTCATGTCCATAAATTAAGGATAATTCAGAATCACACAGAAATTGAACTCTAAAATAAAAATTTCACCTGTAGAATTATCACACACATCTTGAAGAAGAATATGCAAATTACAGGAAACCACCAGATGGCGCGGATAGTACGTCACAATGACGAGAGTGTAAGAGAGGGGTATATAAGGAATGCTGGCAAAGAGAGAGAGAGAGAGAAGTAAAATTGTTCACAAGCGCTTTAAAAGCCTTTCAGTGCAATAACCGCATAGTTATGGCATAAAGGAAGCATTTGGATGATTTGTTGCGTGGTAGAATTATCAGACGACTGGAATGTGGACGTACCCAGCTGGAAGTATCCGAGGAACTTGGAATCGCCCAGAGTATCATCTCCAGGCTTTGGCAACGATTCCAAGATGATGGTAATGTGAGTAGATGTTACAACACAGGTCGTCCCCGAGTTACAACGCCGAATGAGGACCGGTATTTGGCAGTTACTGCCAAAAGAAACAGACGGAGCACAGCATCAGACCTGTCTCGTCAGCTCTCTTCAGCTACCGGTACGACAGTTTCAAGGCAGACCGTGTACAGACGCTTAGGGCACATTGGTCTATATGCTCGTAGGCCTGTCAGATGTGTTCCACTTACCGCAACTCACTGTCGCCTGCGATTAGCCTGGAGTAGAGAGCATGCATTGTGGACACCGCAACAGTGGTCTTGTGTGATGTTTTCCGACGAGTCCAGGTTTAGTTTGCAGTCTGATTCTCGCCCCGGACTTTCATATGGAGAGCGCCAGGTACCCGTTACCACCAAGAGAACACCATTGAACGACACCGTTACGGTGGTGCAGGATGGCTCGTTTGGGGAGTAATTATTCTTGGTTCCAGAACTGACCTGCATGTTCAGAGTGTAACGATGACAGGCCACATCTATCGGGATGTCATTCTGGAACAACATGTACGTTTGTTTCGAGCCGCCATGGGTGCTGAATTTCTGTTTATGGATGACAACGCCCATCCTCACCGTGCAAACATTGTAGACGAATGCCTTCAATCGGAGGATATCACCCGTATGGATTGGCCAGCATACTCACCGGACTTGAATCCAATAGAGCATGTGTGGGATATGCTTGGCCGACGAATTGCAGCCCATCAACCCCCTCCCACCTGTCTACTGGAACTTCGGAGGGCATTGCTTGATGAGTGGTGTAATATTCCCCAAGATCAGATTGATAATTTGATACTCAGCATGCCTAGGCATTGTAAGGCCTGTATTGCATCGTCCGGGAGACATACTCCGTATTAACCATCATACTAACCATGTTATACTGTTTTTTGTAAATAGGTTCTTTTTTGAAATTTGCTCCAGGGAGTAAAAATCGCAATTTTTATTAATTATGTCAAACATATAGCATCTGTTTTGCTCTTTACCTTTTGTTTAATAAATAGACTTTACAAATAAGTCAAATTCGTTTTGCTTCTGTCTCTTTCTTTGCCTGAACTTCATTATCCTTAATTTATGGACATGAGTGTAAAAGAAATAAACTTTTGATGAATCAGATGTCTCCATTTTTCAGACTTTATACTACTTAAAATTGTAAAAAATGAAAACGATAAAGTACAGATTATGGACGAGCTTTCTAGTTTGTTTTTTTGCATGTAAGTAGGATTTCCGTGTGTAACTTGCGCTTCCGGTAATAATGCTAAGTCAATGGTAATCTTCAAAATTTCAACATTCTGTTTGAGGATAATAATTAATGTTTGAAATGGAGCCTTTTAATGTTACGCGCTAAGAATACTTTGAAATTATTAAATTTAATATTTCTAATGTTATAGCGCTCAATGTTTACTTAAAATAAGAGCCTAATTTAGTGGAAAGGTTGTCAAAATTATTCTTTATCGCTCTTTTTATCGCCATCCAAGATTTGTTTGGCGGTTAAATTTTCCAACGATAATCCAAATGATTTGGATAACCACTGGCGGATAAATTCTAAACCAAACGATTTAGCTAATTACAATACTTCCATTTCGAATTTTAATGCTTTAAGAGCTTTTTTTTAACCGATTTAAAAAGGAAGGATTACACAGACTCAAAAAACACGGAATTCAACGTTTTCTTTACTAAAGAAAGAACTAATTCGAACTTGGCTTTTGATACAGTTGCCAAATAGATTTGGCGATTGCTTAAATCGGAATGTTACCGGAAAAAGGTCTATGATTACAAAATAAACAAACCAGGAAACTCGTCCATATGAATAATAATAACATAATAAATTTGAAATTTTAATATTTTTTGATGCATTTTTAATTTTGTGTTAAATTCTCTGAAAATAAGAATACCTTATTTAAGATATAAGAGGTGAATATATAACGTATAAAATAAAATCATTATTAATTTGAATAATATAAAGCCTTATCCATCCAGATATCAAGATTGCAAAAGAATATGCATTCTTCGAAATAAAAATGATTGCATGTCATTTGCAGCCACAATATTTATATTGCAAAATACTTTCCAACTATCACATTTTTTGAGAGACAGACAACCTAACGATAAGAAAATAACAGATAATATTTCACATATTTGATTTGATTTGATTTGGGGGGGGATTTCAGCAACAAAGGCTATTATCCCCTATTCATTCTAAAGTTAATTTCAATCAAAGTAATCAAAAAAGAGATGAAAATTGCCATCAGAAGACGGGCTCAAAATATTGCCTATCTGATTTGGTCAAGAGAAAAAAAAATGTCACCTTCCTAGAAAGGCCTCCAAATTCTTTTTTTAGTTCACATAAAAGACGAATTTTAATGCGTTTATGAACACATTAACTTTTTCCCAAGTTACCAAAAAAATTTAATCATTTTTTTTTTCTGTAAATATAATGGACGAGTTTTCTGCTTTGTTTATTTACATTAAATGCCGTAACTATGTAATTCCGGTGTAATGCTAAGTCAATGGAATCTTCAAAGCGTAAGCTTCAAAAAGTAATGCCAATAAAGTCAAGGTTTTTAATGTAAATAAACAAAACAGAAAACTCGTCAATAGCCTGGTCAAAACAATAATAATAATAATAAACAAAATAAACTAGAAAAAATCAGATGGAGA